>DWRA01000457.1:0-24647 GCA_018250295.1 Spathilepia clonius | reverse complement strand
ATGTCCATGGGCGGCAGTTGGCACTTACCATCAGGTGGACTGCATGCTCGTTTGCTACTCCATTATATATAAAAAAACACGAAAAAGTACCCAATAATAACTTGTATTGTAAGAACATTATTAAATAAATTACGCTTAAAAAGTAATAAGTACTTGCGGCCATATTTCCATAGATAATTACACAGAATCGTTTTCCTCTGCAAATAAATATTATTGAAAATTAAATACAATTCACATTAACATGGACATAATATTCACGTGGACTGATCTCATTCTGGTTATACATAGCTATTTCTGTTACCGCCTGACAAGGCGTTTTGTTTATAGAGAAATACCGGCGATATTTACTCCATAGCACATGTAACACGTGTTTCCGATAAAATTGAATAACATTTATATTAAAATTAACGATATAAAACATAACGAACATCTGTGATAAAAAAAACAATCTTTATTTATTAAAATGAAATACATAAATAATTGTGATAGTGGTTACATGTTATATATATAGTTAAATGTACATTATGGACATTATAATATTAAAGTCAGAAGCTACACTCACTTAACTTTTACACCCAATTTTACTTCTCTATTTATTTTAAAATTAGAACATTTCTTGAACAATTTTGGTACTTAGTGGGCGGAGCACAGTGTAATTCCAATGACTAATTGTCTTACTCATAAGTTCAGAAATATTACCGTGATTTCGTACAGAGCTGTTTTAAACAAGTGCTGTTAGTTGAATAGATAGCGTGGTATGCGATACATTCGCGCGGCATGCCGCCGCAGCGCCGTGCCAAGAGGCCAAGAGCCGGGGACGCCGACTTGCCGGAAGCTACGAAAGCCCGCCCACCAAGGCCACTACTATTTTCATTATCTATATACATTCAAAAGAAACATAAACCGACATTACTATACATTTTCTGCCACGGGTCCGAAATAGAAGCTTCTGCGTAGAAACCGATCCAAAGTCAAAGTAAAATGTTAAACCAAATTTACATAAAAGTTTTAATATTGGGGTGGCATTTATTTGCACCTATCTTAAAAGTATAGCTACTTGTATAGTCTAAAATTCCGGTACTCGGGAAAGATGCAATGCTTTTAAAAGAACCAAGTATATAAAGACCGGTGAATGAAAAACCCCAGCTCCAGTGTTTCGAAATCAGGTTTATCTAACTATTGTATTAGTCTGTTAACAATAATCGTCCAGCTTTTTCCTTCTCTGTAATTATATTGCTGTAATATCTTCTAATATAATCTTATAATTATTCTCCATGTGTAACTTCTAACTGTGAGTCTGCTTCTTCGTGCAACGGGTCATTAAGCTTATTACCGAACATAACTAGTATTATTACCTATATGTTATATATGTTAATATCGTATACTTTATGATATTAAGCGCCAAAACACAGAGCTTACAGGACGGACAAAAAAGCGCGGCATCCAACTTAGAACACGTTTTAATAGACTAGACAGTGATTATTTTCCAAGATATTTATCATAGGACTTAATACTTTTTACCATTGTATAGAGATAGTTTTTGTGATTTTAATTAAGCAAAAGACATTTTTTGTCAAATATAGACTTGCTAGTGTTTACTTCTGAGGTATATTCAAATTTTAACATATATAGCTTGAGATGGGCGACTTGTATTATAGACCAGCTTCAAGGGCTGGTTACCAATTACCAGCTTAACAGTTATGTGATGCTGGTACAGTAAGTACGTATATTTCAAGTAGAAATTCTCCCTACGCTCGTTTTACATACGTTTTTACGTGGATATACAAAAGTATCATGACGTAAAAGTACCTATGAAAGTGTACTAAAGCCGCAGCATGGTTCTGTTGCGGTTTAATATGTCATATCCATACGTTACATTCGCAACACTATTAACAATGTTGACTCAAGTTACTAACACAGTTCAATATGTACCTTCTGTAACTCCTGATGTGACCATGAAGGAGGAGTGGCCTGATTCATAGTCTGTTAGCGAATACCTTTGTACAATGAATAGAATACTTTAACAAAATATAGATAAATAAGTAATAAAGAAAACAGTATCTGCAATAAGACAGAATATACTCTTCATATCTCACAAAGTCTGCGATTAGGACTTTCTGTTATTTGGATTTGTCAATGTTTGACTTACTTATCTAAGTAACCAATTAAATGGTTTTAGATAGGTAATAGATCTCTATTAGGTATATTACAACCTACCTAATTAGGATTAGCGTCGCCGGCGTCCAAATTAAGTATTTAAATGAATTGTGCAATTTTTTCGTATGAATATTTGTGCGTGAGAGTAACTTTTCTACTGCAGTTTGATGTCTCAAGGCTGAAATTAGTTGACGTGTCGTGTTAACCCAAATCAACTCATGCAATTTTAATCAAAATCCATTCATTCGGCCGAAAATATGTTATTTAGCATAATACAAAGTTTTATTAAAACGTAATACAATAAAATTGTTGTTGAATAAAACTGACGCGGCAAAAAATCTTTTGTGGATTTCATATGCAAAAAATACTAGTTATTTTCATGAAATTACTACAGTCAATGTGGATATTATAAAAGTGAGTAGGTAATGATATACTGATAGTCATAGGAAGGCACTGATTGCTTTGTAAAAAAATCGATGAGCTTGACATGCACTGATCGGCGAACGTTTATACGATCTTTAATTAACGTGACGGAATAGTGTATTACGCGATATGCACTGTACCTAACACTCGATTCGACGTTCCTGGCTACATCTACAATCCGTACTGCCGTTATGCTCTTTTTTGAGCTGTTGTACTAAATACTAATGTTATTTCAGCTATTTGTCAGTGTCAGTCTCGATCCGACTATATGTATATTTAAATTAAGATAAAAATTATAATATTAGAATCATATTAATTTATATATTTATCCAATGACTCAATTGGCAGCAGGCCCTTATCTTTAATTTGATCTGCATTCTCGTTAACCTACTATCGAATGTCTGACGGAGTCTGATTTGAATATAGTTTTGTTTGTATAAACGTTTTGCCGTTTATTAAAAGTAAATTTAGTTGCTTACTTGTTACGTAGGTATCTTTTAGGTTCCTACACAGTGTTTAATCTAACTGTTGGTTGATGACGACCATGGATCTATAACCCTTTGTTGATATACAGTGACATTGTAAACTAAATTTGATTTCATAAGTAATGCTTCAAAGGCAGAATTTGTTATACATTTCCTAGCAATTCATTTAATTTTCAAGTATTTTTAATGTGTACTTATGCCTCGTCTGGTCGAAGATGCTTTTCAAAACTTGGTGCCTAGGGTGCTTTCCAACATATGATCCAAATTGTAGGCAACGGTAAATACTTTTATTTATCTAAAAGTATCGATTAACTGACTGTAATTGCACAGCGAAATTGTAATAGCACAGAGCAAGATAGCAATGCGAATGTTTTGCACAGCGACGTAAATGTATGAAAATGTATGAATTTAATAAAGATATAGTTACTGGGATGATTCTGAGGCAGTGTCTCTTAATTTGTAGACGAAGCTTTCACTAAACTATTTTTGTAAGTTATACCTTTTCGTTAAAAGTCAAGAAATCAAGAAACACTATTTAATTTATATTTTATTGGGTAAATCTAAACCTTCATATTATTTGATTCCTTTTAATTTCAATCTCAAATAAATCTCGATGTAAACTTTTTAAAGAAACACCTATGACGTAAACAATACTTCTCGTGTAGGTAGATTTCTTAACTATTTATTTGATTTTCAATCTGGTAAACTATCAATGCCGCTTGCATTTCTGAAGTTAGAAACTAGTTAAGCCTAAATAAGGTTGAGAACCACAATGGTTGGCATGGCATTGAGAGCCAAAGTCAGTTTAAAATAACATAAAGATATTCGCCGAGTCCAGACGAATAAACGAGAATACGACTACGAAAATAATGTACTCTGGTGTAATCGGTACTTGTCACATGTATTTATCTCAGTTCTCCGTTCGACGTCGGGTTTTTCATGAGTTAAAGGGTTGTGCATCTACATATATTCGTGCGAAGTGTTTACATATTATATCATAAGTCATTGTTCGGATAGGTACTGGCCGAAGTAAACATTAGATACATGATTAATAATTACTTCTAATATTTATTTAGTACCAAATTCATTTTTACACTTTTTAATAATAGTTGTTTATTGCCATATGAAGGTATTGTGTTCCCTTGGGTAGTACACGAATATCAAATGTACTATCTTGTAAATTATTCACTTTAAATACTACTGTTAGCATTAATCGCTATATAAATTTGAGGCACGTCATGTTTAATGATCATAAAGTGTTCTGTGCTGTGTGGAAAACACCTGAGGTCGACTATTATGTATCATGAGTGTTTATGTACTTAGCGAAGCGACAAACCGCCAAGCGTAACAGTGCCTTTAATTGTAGATGACATCATGTTTTGAATAATTTGGTAATTATTTTGAGGTAAATAAATAAGTTTTAAATCGTAAAACTCAATTATGATAATTTTGTATTTTGTGAAATTATGTTAAACCATCCTTGGGTCCTATATTTATAGATCTTATGGTGTTGTGTCAACCATGTAGGTACTTATGTTTATTTGCTCACTTGCTTTGTAAATAAGGCACAGAGGGGTAATAGTCTATTTACATGTTATTGTTAAGTACGTGCGTACAAGTATTATCCTACTGGTTGCAAGTCGACCTACCGGTGGGGGTCCGAGGTTCAAATCCCAGGCCTCTACCTCTAATTTTTCATAAAGAATTTCGTGTGTTATAAATAAATTATCACTTCCTATAACGGATAAGGAAAACACTGTGAGGAAACCTACAAACCTGAGTTCTATACAAAAAGAAAAAGGTCTTAAATAGGTGTGAAGTCTACCATTTTGCATTTGGCCTGCGCGGTGGACTACGGCCTAACCCTCTGGGAGGAGGCGCGTGCTCGGCAGTACGACAACAGTGAGATGATGACGACGACAACATCTTACTTATACAAATATATTTGCAGTACCCTATACCTTGTTTTCGTATGTTTGCAGTATTTTATTTTATGGATGAATATTTAATATATCGGTGGCAACCCTATCCAGTCCGCGTAGACTGACGCTGCACTTGACCTTGCTCTAATCGTTCAATTCATATTTCCTCCAACTTAGTCGTCCCTCGGGATTGCGAGTATCTAACATGTTTTGTGAGACAATTTATCAGACTTATATTTAGGAAATACTTTAAAATTGATATTTGAGCATTCTATTTTAATGATGAGACTCCGAATGACAAAATATTTATATTGTTTTATTGGATTCAAAAAATCAAGTTATTTGATATGAAATGAAATATTCAGCATTAAATTCAAAAACTGAAAACATTGTGAACGTATGTAAAAAAAATATCCTCCACAATTTTTGGCTATTTCATCGCTGTTATTAAATAATACGTAATTTGAAATTTAAAAAATAAAAAACATTGACTTGGTAAAAATAATAAAGTTGAATATGAAATCTAAGTGTCTGTTTTAATATAATTATAATTAAATATGGATGATAGTATACAATATAATTTATACTTAAAATGTACTAGAATTCTGCGCAAAAAATAAAATCTATAAATAATGGACACCCGGCCAGGTATCATATCGGACTAAAGCTTTTTACTGCCATTGTATGAGTACCACATGTTTTAGATCCAGCAAATATAATGTAATGTTTTTTCGGCCGATAGGTAACAATATAGGTATGCTAACTTGTTATTCTCAGTACTAAAGCAGTTCAATAAGGTTTTTTTAATAAAAAAATGCATTATAGTGCAACAATTTATAGCCTTGTCAGTTAGTAATAATGACGCGTATGACGACTAGTTTCGTATTTGCTATAAAATAAGGTCAATTTGTCGGTCAGTTTCGCCCGTCATCGCGCGCGGTGTGACGCGTGATGCAAGCGCAGGTGACCTTGCCGCTGCCATTCATTCATAACAACTTATTTAAGGTTGTCTAAAAAGCTCCAAGTTGCTATAAGAAGAAAATAAATCATTCTGCGACAGTAAAAAACAAATATTACTAAGAATATTGAATGTTACGTATCTTCGTATAGTAAGTGTTAGTTAGTATTTCCTTGGCAAAGGTTTGAGTTTGGGTCTTCTAGACTTGAAAACTTAAGACGTAAAAAAAATAATATAGACACCCGTGTCTAATTTTGTTGTTTACAGATAGGAGAAAATAATATTTTTGTTTATGAAATATAGGATAAGAAGAGATATAAGAATTTATAATATATATATATATTTATACTATAAGAATTTTATAATAAGGCAAAATAATAATTGTATTACTCCTACTAAACCTATTAAATTCAGTAATTTATATTATAGTTCATTTCAATAAATTAAACCTAAACCTTAAAAAACCTTATTTCGCATATCATTAAACATAAAATTCGCATTTTGTTAAACATAGAAAAACGTTATATACGTTTAATACGTTTTGTAGCAAATAATGTAATCTGACAGCCCTGAATTTGACATATCGCATCTTACCCAAATGTAGAATCATTGAACTGCCAACGAGATGGTTGTATGTGTTTGAATAATTTTGTATTTTTGTTTTTATGAACGAGCAAATAAGCATCTACTTATCGAAAGCACTTTTTGAACAAGAAAATATAATCTTAATAAGAAATATTCAGTAGTCCAATCTCGAATTACAATTTTCTAAAAGAATAAGAGGTCATTGATGACAAGACAATATAGAAAATCTTTACTTATTTCTCATTAGCAATTGAAGTGCGTTAACAATGGACGTGTAGTCCGTCGGCCGGCCGCCGGGCGCGCTTGGACGCGCGGACAGCGCGACGCTCACGTGTGCGTCGACGTCGTACGCGGAGTATTTGCACACACTTGCAATAATAGTAGAGTAGACCAGGCGGTAAATTTTTTGCATTTTGCACGAACATAAAATTAATATACTTAATATGTATTGTACCTATTTATCTTTAATGTAAACATCCGGCAATTGGCTAATTCGCTGTTTCGCTGTATTTTTCGTTAATGTCTGTAATTTTATTGTGATTAAATAAGTAAATATTTTAAATATTATTGTGACTTGTGTGGTAGTCTATTACAAAATTAATACAAATTAGTAGCCGAAAGGAAAAATGACAAAACAAATTCCCGTAAATATAATACATATTGTCTAAAGTATTTCCTGCAGAGTATTGTGCTCAGTAAGTACACTGATTTTTCCAAATAAAAATAAGCGTGTTATTTTGAGGCACTTTTACAAAACCAAGGCGGAATAATATATAAGTAAACTAATTATATACAGGTACTGTTACTCCGATAGTTACTATTAGCCTTTATCTACGCTACTACGATAAGTACCTGTTTTTAGTGACTAACAAAGGCGGGTTTATGGTAATCGCCGTTGAATTAAACGAAGGATAACCACTTCGTTTCCGCGTTACACACACGCGACACACGAACATACAACATTATTAATAATTGTGCTTCTGTGCTGAGTTTTATTTCAGAGAAAGAGCGAATGAACGAGCTGACATTACAAGGTGTATGGAATTATACGTTTGTTGTAAGAAACTAAATAACTAGCCTTGATGTAAATGATAATGGTGAAATTGTGATAAAAAAAATGTAATATATTTTTTTTATCGAATCCTATTTTACTTTACCACGGCATACAACACCAGCTGCATAAAACAGTTTACAAGATATGGAAATTAAATATGTTACAAACATAATTGTTAATACACAATGTTATACGGTTACTACTAATACTATGTTATAATAATAACTTGCCTTTGTCTCGATATGTATGTTAACAAAATAGATAAGAGTTCTTTTTGTTCTCACCTTAATACTGCGCGTCACGTCAGAAAGATAAATAAACTACAATTGAAATTATTCCTTATTTTACAATACTATAGCCAAGTGGGATTATTACCTAACATTTAATTCTTCTGTTATGATCCTGTACCCTGTAAATAATATTCACTATTCACTAGGTCCGCTTTCGCAACGCAGGAAATCTAAAATAATTATTATATCGCCTTTTCATTGTCATAACATACGAGTATGTGAGCTAGTAGTAATTGCTAGCGACGTAAACGCTAGTATAAAGTCCCATTAAGGATAATATCTCGAAAACAATGTTTGCTGTTGAACATAGCATAGGAAAAAACATAGGCTATTAGGGGAATACCTGTCAGCTGGACTATTTATTGAAGTAAGCGATAATTTTTAAAATACGTTATATTTAAAATAAATGATTGTACTTTTGAAAAGGTCAAACGATTAGATTGTACATTGACGTAACACTGTGTAATGATGTGATCTAATGTAAACAAGAAAACATAATACATAGAACCGAGAAAACAAAACAGAACTTTACGTGAGTTAAGACAAATATACAATGAAACAATTTAAACATTGATACTGTAAATGTAAATAAAGTGGAATGCATTAATGTAAACCTGGAAAGTCTATAACAGTTATTATTTCGTTTAATGAAAGCCTACAACATATGTGGGTACCCTCTACTTGCCAAGTAGCTTTAACGACACTATTTTTCCGCTCGTATTTGAAATCTGACTTTTTTGTAGAGCCTTTTGTAATAACGTAGCTTTTCATCAGAGAAAGAATTATTTAAAAATGATTTTCTATTTCTCGTTCATTTTATGGCATTGAGTACATTGCTGGGACCTGTTGTAGTGGTGATTATGTGTGGCAGTTATGTGTGAGTTTTAACTACTTAAGTTCCATGATGAATCGTAGAAAATTCTTAAATTTATATGATAAATGTATTAATATTAATTGCCGATGGTAGAACCATTCGTGGGTCGACTACGAAAACACCATCGCCATACATGTTTGTGTTGTCTTATTCTTGTGGCAAGAGAGATACACGAGACTAGCCAACTTATCCCCAAAAGTAAGAACGCACTCGTCGCCGATCTCAAGTAGAATTCCAATCTTATCTGGGGTTGATTGCAGATGTGCACTATGTGTGGGCGACACTGACTACTTATCATTAGGCGGACAGACACGCTACATTTCTGTGCTTTTCAAATAGAATAATACAAAGATATATAAATCGACTAATACAAAAGTATATTATGCAAAGAGCGGAATATGATGAAAGTTCGAACAGCTCACGTTTATCGCCATTGGCTGGGAAGAACCGCGAACCTGGTAGGCATGTATAATTCGTGTACGCGGCGTAAGCGCGCTCCCAAGCAGAGTATTTACCACGGCCTTCACGCCTCACGGAAAACTTGACACACCGCGCCGAAACACCGCTCACACGTGCTAATGCCATGTAACACTAGCAGGGCCCCGCGTTTTACGCGCGCTTATAAAACTGTAAAAAATATGACACTTGTATTGCCAACATTTTCTTTAAAAATGTTATCAATTGTACCGTATCAACCAGAAACCATCGATTTTATGGGTATTTTTTTGTAGGATACCCTAATATATTTTCTAAATAAAAGTTACTTCTTTTTATGTAAGTTATTTGGCTGTGAAAGTCTAGTGAAAATCGGTCCAGCGGTTCGGAGATAAGCTGGAACAGACAGACAAAGATTTAATTGTGTTTTTGTCATAATTGTTGTATTTACATTCATATGCATTTAGTAAATAGTTGTTATTTGGACGTTATAAATAGACACGTCCACTACATTTATTTGTATAGATTTATGGCTGAGCTTTCGTACTAGCGGCTGCGGAGGGACTTCATAAGTACAATAAATGTGACGTCCTGAGATCTAGAAATATTTTAAAGGTCCATTTGTTTTATGACTTTAATCGATATGAAATTCAAACGAAATTAGAGATAATCTTCATTGCCTACCTATAGTCACGTCTTCCAGAGTATGGAAAAGACCTTTTTTTTGTTCTCGAGGGGAAACCTTCAAAAGGTACCTACTGCCGTGGAAGCGGCACTGGTTATGTGGGATTTTTACCGCACTAAAACCTCCCCAGTGGCCGTTCTTAGGGCTTCTTGGAGGACTCCGGGATCTCCAACGGAACCCGACCGGAGCCCTCCAAGCGCGTTGCCTCATCCGGCTTATCACGGGCGAGCGCAAGTGATGCGCTCGCCGCACCATCTGGTGCACGACGGTATGCGACCACACATACCACCGCCTATTCCGGGGTCGCTCGCTGGATGGTTCAAGCTCCCACTCTTACCGACCGCAACCCCAGAAGCACCCTTTTAGTCGCCTCTTACGACAGGCAGGGGATACCGTAGCCCTATTCTTGTCCCGGAACTACAGGAACAATGAAAAAGACCTAAGTCATGGTCAACATTGATTGCTCTCTCCCTTTTTCTAAAAAACTCGTATAAGTAACAGTGGACAATCCTGCACATTTTCTATTGAATTTTATGGACTTTACGAATATCTATCGCCAGTATAAAAGTGTGCGCAAATTCAGTACAAGGTAATATGGTCTAAGCATAATTTACATAATTATTTTTTGCGTCTAGGCAATGAAGATACCTAGTAAGTTGTTTTTGTTCATATAAATAATCTCAAAATATCTAATGTATAGTTTTTGTGGACCGAAATATAAGTTTAAATTATGACTAAGACACGCCGTCTGTTTATCCGTATATCTGACCGTTCATGCCCGTGTGTGTCCGTCCTACCTTTTCGGGAATATGTCTTGAACCAATATGTAATGTATGTATAAGGAACATGTATTTTTACTTGTACATGTACTTATTTTTGTCAACATAAAATATATCCTAAAGACCTCAAAGATACCTTCTAAGCCTTTGATTAGTAAAAAAAAATCGGAATCCGTTCCGTACCTCATAATAATATTTTTAGTATAGATAAGCCCTCTTCATGTTTTATCACACTCTTATACTCTCTGACGAGAGATGAAACTGCATCTATCTATCTGTGAGATTATTGTGCAACATTCTTACCGAGTTAAGAGGCTGTAAATTGGCAGGCGAATGCCACACAGCACTAGCATCCACAGAACTAACAAGAAATAGATAAGACTTCATAAATTGCTAGGAATAATTAGTATCTAATGATGGCGAGTTTTTTCTATAAAAATAAGTAATTAGACTAACAAAATGATACATTACTATTCTACTTTTTGAAGGAGAAACACGATTGCATTTAAAATGAATATGTTAATTTACTATTACTTACTATCGAATAGTGTGTAACTTTGAACACATTGTATGTTTTCAATTTTTATGATAAAATTTACAACTGCGTTGTATATTTTACGTATTGCCTACATAATATGTTTTATTATCTTCAAAACTATAAGTACGGTACAGATGTTTAGACTTTTGAAAAATAATGAATTGACACTAAGGTACAACAGATCTGTCGCTGATTTTTAGAAAAACATAGTTTACATTGAAAATCTACAAAAAAAATTAGAAAGTATTTATAGCTTCGAGGATTTTTTGGGTGTTCGTAAAAAGTTCAACAATCACTAAAGAACGAAACATTTTATTAACAAAGTGTCCTCAAAATCAGTATAGCTGTTGCAAAATTAACCCCTACAGATAAACAAACAGATAAAGTGTTTCATTAATATTGGAAAATAGTTATTTGTCAAAAATAGTGTTATCCTAAGGATTGAAATCACGGGCTCTCCATTGAGAGGCCCGATGTTAAAATCCCAGGCATGCACCACTGATTTTACGAAGTTATGTGGATATTATAAATTAATTATCACTTGTTATACCGGTGAAGGAAAACATCGTGAGGAAAATCTACGTAGCGTAGAATTATTTGAAGACTCACACTTGGACAGTGCTGTGGGCCTAACACTGAAAGGAGGTCTGTGCCGAGCAATGGGACAATAATGAGTTGACGGGGATTACAATAACTATTTTGGAAATACAATTTGACACTACAATTAAATTTTACTTCAAATTTATTGGATAAAATTAGTTTGTACATTTCTCGCAAATATTTATTCTGTGGTAGCATCGGTGCGCCGGTGGTAAACACCGCTCTCAATCAGGCCGCAATCCGAGCCGCTGACATGCAACTGGTTCCAACCAGATCGTACCAGTGAGTCTCGCGGTGGCCATTTCAACTTGGGACAACCAGGGACATATTTACTCTCGCGTATGTAGGTACTATATTATACAATTACAGTTACTGAATACGCTACTACTACTACTGAGCGCGATGGTTACCTTAACACAGGTTAACCAAGTTGTATTTTCCGCAAATTCAGTGTATTTAATTTAATTTATAATTTGTTGCGGATAATGAACAAATAGCGATATGCATGAAATAAATATTTAGCGAACATACTTTTAAAATACTTAATGTCCTTAGAAGTGACACGCTCCCATCTATGTATCCTTCGATGTTTGGGCTCTGTAAAACGTGTCTCCTGCTGTTACGTATTCCCATGTTAAATACATACTATAGTAGGAAAGTAAGCGTTAATTATTATTGGTCTAATTAATACCTAAAATGGATTATAATTTCTAAGTGATTAATAGCCCAATACTCCGAGAAAATCTGACATAAATAACGATTGTGGTAACTGTAGTTTGCCTCATTACCTACCTGTTCGTATGCGCGCGGTTTCCAAAATTTAAATACTTAATTACCGCAAAAAAACTTATTTCCGCGTGTTTATTTAAACAAACTGTTATTTGCATTTTTTTTGTAAGCTGTGGAAATGATTCTTAAGTTCATTGACATTTAGTGAGAAGTACAATTCCGAAACACCCTTAAATTTTGTTACTGACTTTAAAAAAGAGGTGTGTTTAGAGCTACGTGTGTGCGATTTCATTTCCGTAGGAAGTATGTGCATTCCCGCGCGTTCGATTTTAAGTATCCGATTTGTTTACTTTCAATTGCCTAATTGAGTATTGTTCTTTCGAAACTAAGTAATTAAATCTATCGACAGACTTAAAATCTTTTAAAGGATGAATATACTTTATTTTATTTTCTTGAATCCGTTTTGGTTTGTTTAACGTTTTATTTTTTGATAGATTTTTTCATTTAAGTACTTATGTTCCTTCCCAGTTAGTTTTTGCCCTATGTCCTCTGACGATTATTTCAGGCCTTATATAAGGTTTACGTTATAATATATAGGTATGTAAACAATCACTATTGATAACAGAATTCATTATTACACTAGACGCACCCCGCGGTTTCACATGTATTAAAAAAAATCATAATTTATACTGATAATTACTTTCGTTTGCGTCTATAGGCTTCGCCACGCGAACAGCAAATCTGACCACCGCATTAAATGTTTTACATCAATAAATTAGGAACATTTCTTTATATCTTGTAACAAGATACTAACGGACATGAACCCGCGCTTAATTGTCATTACTTAATTCGAAATCGACCGGAGATTCTTCGAACTCAATCCATCGTACAAGTAAGGTAAGATGTAATGACATTAATATTTGGGACCAGTATTGTGTTAAGTTCGCCATATTGGTTAGCGGCAATTTTGTCGAAAACAAGTTTTCGGGGTTATCGTAATGACTGCGAGCTAAACATTGCAAATTTATGGGACCCTTTTCGGCCCGCTTGCGAAATTAACCGGTTCCTTATTCGAAGAGTTCCATCGCGGACGGGGAAAAGATGTTTTTACATCGATATAGCCAGTTCCGGAAATCTTAAACACATTACCAGTTGGTTACTACATGCGGGCAATAAGCGCTTAATACATTCAAAATATCTTTACAGATAAATAAAATTGAAATGTTTGTAATATCAAAATGTCAGGTTTTTATTAAATGCATTGTAAAGTATATACGATATTTACAACAAAAAAACAATTACTGAGATTTTTACCTGTTTGTCTGTTTAATTGAGGTAGTCTCCGAAATAGCTGGACCTATTTTCACGGGACTCTTACTGGCTGATGACATAAGGAGTAACTTAGGCTACTTCTGTATTAGATTTTTTTTGAGGTTTCGCATAAACAAATTAAATAGTGCGCGGTGCTCAACTAGTTTGTAATAGAATAAGAAATTTATGTATTGCAATTTTCTTTAACTAAACTTATAACACCCCACATCTTTTTCCATCGGGGGTTAAATTTTAGGGAAAATACCTTTATTGGGTTATTAAACCTATATCTACGCAACTCTTGGATTAAAAATATGAAAATATATCACCACATGTAATTCAATATTTATATTATAAAAGTATTTATTATAAACCTCCTGATCGAATACCTAATTATTGGCCTTAGATAGAAAGTTAATCACGATGTTACTATTTTAATATTTATTTTGTGCGTCCCTAAATCTAGCTTCTATGTTTGGAAATTGCGTTCTCTTAATTCCTCGCTTATATCTTTTCATTTATCGTTAGTTGGAGGTTAAACCAGTCCTTATAAGAAGTGAAGGGCTATTGGGTCGATCGGTCAGCTACACAAAATCAAATTGTGGTGACTATTTGCTAAGTAGAAATAGAGTTTCATTTTAATGATATACGTTCTTGTACGTTACAAAACCTAGAAGGCCCCTGATCAATATTGTTATAAAGAACATAGTCCAGTAGGTACATGTTTTTTGTGTACAATAGATGTAAGTAGACTTTTTTGTTAAAAGTATAAAAATATTGTTAAGTAGTTATTGTATAAAAATGTATAGGTATTTGTATAAAATGGGTATATAATAATAACGTACTTAAAATATTTAAATATGTTGAAAATGTAAGATTTTATTATAAGGATAACGACTTGAATTGAAACGAGTTATTCTAATTGTTTGCATAAATTACCGTCATGGGGTCATGATTTATGTTTTGAAAATTGTATGTTACTTGTAGGTATTGAGTGTTTTACCGTATGTATCATTCAATTATAGTCCCTCTGCTAGACTGAAAAGTAAAGGTAAAAGATAGGGCCCCTCTTAGTAAAAAATCGGTAGACTTTAGAGTAAAGTGCACTACGGTAGCGAAAAGCCTTACACACTTCACTTCACAATCACACCTTTAAATAAAGGTAGCAAACGATCATGCAGTCCACTTGATCGTAAGTGGCAACTGCCGCCCACGGACATCTGTAATTAGCTTCAGATAAGATAAGAGTCCTACCTGAGGTCGGCTACTGATACATTGCCACCCTTGAGGATTAAGTTAGAACGCCTCGGATAAGTAGGTGTAGGGAGACATACTTATCCGAGGTATGGTTTGAAGACTGCAGTCAGGGGACGCATAGCACGGCAACGCTTAACATTGTTGTTATTAGGCAAAAATAATAGTGGCGGTGGCGCTTCTGGAGATGAAACACAAAAGGTTATACGATGTTCCATGTTAATACAAGCCTGAGAGTTCTCCTTATATGAGGATCTTTTTTTACGTACCGTAAGTTTGCAGAGAACTTTTACGATAAACGGGAGGCGATAATTTTTTTATTTTGAAGACTTAATTTCGACGTTAAAAGAATTAAAGGCTAGTGGTTAAAACGCCAGAATTATAGACACCCGCATGTGAAGCATATATTAACTAAGCTATCATTGTTTCTTAAAGCTTATATAAAAGTGATGTTGGAAAATCAAAGGAACTATTTTATACTCTTGTTTAGCTTTCACTATCCACTGTGCATGTCATTTATTTGCTAAAGCAAATTTTGTTTTGCTATTTCAAAAAACACATTTGACGTGGTTACTTACGAGCTCTAGAGACCTCTTTACCAGGCTAGTGACAACGCTCGTATCGTTTGGTGCCTTCGTGACGTCATTTATCATATAAACAAAAACGTTAAAACTGCGCTCTGCTGCAATGACAGCGGCCGAGAGAGCTGTGTATGATTCCATTGCAGCCCGCAGATTGCACTGAGACCGGTTGGTAAAGACCGGTTCGGCAATGGAAAATTTTTGCTTTCCTCGCCTCACGGGAACGCACTGAATGATGTTTTCGAACAACAGGAATGCCACATGCGGGGCGGTATGGACGTCGAAAAAAAGACATTATGTTATTAAACTGATGACTGTTTTGACACCTAGACCTGGAATATTTCACTATGATCGTTTTAAAAGTATTTACATTCCCAAATATTCGAGGTATACTTATTGAAATGAGAGAATAAATTGGATAAACTTATCAAATATAACAACGAAAATTTCAGACTAAGTATTATATATATCAATTTACCTATTGCGATTTATGTATGTGTAATAACAAGGTAAAGCGACGCGAATAAAACGGTCCAAGCGTTGAAACAGCAACATGTGTGAAACGAGTCTAAAAACCATTTAGGGCGACTGAAGCACTCACACGATCATTGCAATCTCGCCTACTGCTCGCAGTTATTGATGGCATCATTAAAACTTATAAAGGTGGTTATGTTGATTCGACTCTGTCGTAAATGACTACGATTTAGTTCTGTTAATAATTGACTATTGTTACTTTGGTGTGTTTCTGTATACCGTCTTCCTGCAGCTCAGTGGTTGCTAACATACTCGCTTGCTTGCTAGCTACAGTTGATACTGGTTATTTGAAGCCAATGTGAAATATGTAAATCTAATGAAATATGTGGAGATAAATATATGCGTTGCTCTGTTACGCCCGTTATCAGAATCAATTTTAAGCAATTTCGACCAAACATTTTAACATTTGCCTCAACTACTGTCAAATTTCGAGGCAAAAATTGGTTAAGCTTGAGATACTGATGCCAGTGAAAAGTAACGGACTGTACTTCTAAATTTACATAACCCTATCAACACTTTCCTGTATGTTGAAACTTAAGGTGTTTACCGTAATTTAATATGACACCTTCGAAAATATATATATCCTATTAAGACATTACAGGTTTAAACGGAACATTACATCAGAGGGAGACAAACACTTGTCTGTAATTTGCAAGGAAAAAATCAATTTTATTTTATTGCAAGATATAATTGATAATGACAAGGACTCGAGTACTTCAGGAGTAAACAAGAAACAATTGACTGGACCTTGTAACAATCTGAGCGATTTGCTGGAAACATTTCATGGCTAAATATTATTGATAAGTTATAATTTATAGAATAGTGCGTGCAATATTGTAGAACGAATCAAGTGCTAAACAAATATCCAATGCGCAATAAAATCTTGAATCTTTGAATCGTATTGAAAATCAAGTCACACTTATACTTACTTCATTTATTTATTCATTTCTATTACTCTGTAAACGAGGGCTTAGTTTGGTATATTACTTAGTGCAGTAACGTACTAAACCTCCCTATTTTAACATTACAAATTTATTTCTTCTTGTATTTTGGCTGAAAATAGGATAATGATCTTACACATCGAGTTATTCTGTAAAGGCCAATGTTTGGAATTCTGTGTTCACCTCATAACACTTTGGGCATAATTATTTGACTCCTCTTTTCTAAATGAACCTACCTAATTTGATAGTTATGTTTTATTTTACACATCTTATACATTTGATACCTAAGTACTCATATCAACCTTCGTCCATTCACACTTTGGCTCACATTTATATTTTATTTAACATAATATACTAACACACAATACCAACGACTGATTGAAAGATTGCCACGTCTGATTCAAGACCAATGTCGCAGCCGCACTGCAAAGTTCACTTCCTGCTCATTGAAGAAAAACTGCATTGTACATTAATTTAACATTAACACGTTCATAAAAGATATACTTACCGACTACTTCTAGTAATACTATACCTACTCCCATAGAAGTATCAATACTTGTTTATGTATTGTAAAACTATACGATTGTATTTACTATTTCTATAGGAGTAAGTTTTAACCAGTGACAATATTGATTGTTGACGGGATGCTGATATTTCAGCAATAATTATTCTGTACTATACTTACTTACAATAACTTTTTAGTTCAACGCACACATTCTTACTAAGAGAGTAATACCAATACGGGAAAAGCCCCTTCGAAAAGAAGTTTGCATTTTTTCCTTGAAATAAAGGTCGTTGTAGCGATAGTATCGCCGCAATCGAATTAGGTAGATACGTAGTTGTTACAATTTCCTCGTGAATTGATTACTAGATAATAAATTACTAATGGATTACTTAAAGGCTTAACCTAGCTAGGGCAGATATTTGTTCAATATGTGAATTTAGACCTAATACGATAGGAAAGAAATAAATGGACGAGAGAATAATTAAAGCCAAATGATACATGATAAAACGAAGTGAAGTTTCATAGGCGTTCAATGTTTATTCACCGTTGAAAATGTTTAAAAAGTTGTTCTAATAACTCATTACTTGTTGCATTGCCAATTGTCTTTGGGATGGCACTCAAATAATATGAAATTAAACAGACGCGCGGACTATTAAAAGTTTAAAACGTTTTGTATCCATTTTAAATCTACATTAATTAATTTTGTTTTAAGAATATTATCTTATAAATTAGTAAGTAATCGAAACCACGTGTACCCAGCGCACGTGACTGCTAGAGAAATCTCGTAATTTATAAACGTATTAACAAACACACGGTCGGTGACGGCGGGCCGCTGCTCCAGGGCACGCTGCCAAGTACAAAGAAGTCATATTTACGATCTTCATCCGTGTGGGGCAAATCACGTGTGACCGGAAAAACACTGCCTCACGGAAAAAAGCACGACTTCTACGACTCATGTATTTTACTACAATCAGACACATTTAACTATATAGTATCAGTATACCGGACACATTACAAATTGGTTAGTCGATCTGATATATATTACTAAGATTATTTATTATTAAAATGTTGACTGTTAGTAAAAAATTGATACGGTAAACAATCGAAATTTTAATATTGAAATGTTGACAGTAAGTACTTGCAAGTACTTTCATAAAAATAAATAGAATGTAGCTTTATTTTAGTGTAAGTGAATATTAATCTTCAGATGCTGGGTGGGGTCCCGTGTGTCCTTATAATGGATACTATAGATGATAGTGATAATGAAATTTCCTAAACAATACGCAACGAGATTTTTGCACAAAAGAAATGTTTCATGATTTAAGCAGAGCTAACACAAAAAAATGAATGAATGCAAATGAATAAAGGGCGCTAACTAACGCGTGATGTCTCGCGACGGCGACAGTCGATAACGATAGGCGACGACAATCGCCGACTGTCCATAAATATTCCAATCCTGCTTGCTACACCGGTTTTTGTTTGATATGTAAATATTATAAGTTGTACAAACTTCGTAAAATATTACGCATGACTATTAACATTCTCATAGTCAATCATGCATTGTACGTAAGTAAAGAAAAACACAAAATTCTTGGCGGATATTATCAGTTTAGATCGTGTTCCGATTCGGTTTTACCATAACAAAGATATAGTACCTAACTGACAAGATGTATGTGCTCCTGCAAACTAGTAATATATATATGTATGTAGAATTTATCTCATTTCAAGCGGTTAAAAATTAACAGATTCTTAAATTTAAATTTTCACATTTTCTGTACAAATAGTATCTAAAAGCGTAAAAAAATCAATCCTTTTCTGCGTGTAAAATAGAAATATTTTACACGCAGAAAAGGATTGATTTTTTTATTTAGTACATAAAATAACTAGTATGACATCATTGTTATAAATGAAATTACTGAGGAAATGTTACCTGACACGGCGATTGGCGAGAAAATCTCTATACCTGTTCATTATACTTTGTTGAATGCACTGCAGATTCCCGCGTGATTTACATTGAACTGCGAATACATTAGGTGTTCGTATACATTATAGTGTCGTATATGTATGAGGTCTGTTGTCTATCCATACGTGTCAAATATATATTATTTAAAATTATATGACTTAATCGAGAGCGAGGTAACAATAACAATGTCTACGTTGTAATGGGTTAGGATCCTTTTCTTTTTCTATGATGAAGGGTTATTATGCCGAAAATCAATACCAAGATATGAATTGATTTAGAATCATCATAATCATAATTATTTATATCTAGTTGCTTCATGTGGATCTTTATGCATAGTATTCCAAACATGCAGCAATGTAGTTTGATGAATGCCAGTACCAATGAAGTTGCCAAGATTGTCTCCTAATCTTGTTTAAACCAGCGTATCAGATTATCAAAATGGTGTTTATACTATAGGCCCAAACTACGACCCTCTGCGGTGTGCACGAACGTGTATAAAAGGTATACAATATTAATCGGAATATAAACAGACATCATATTATGATAATTAAAGGAAGAAGAAGATGAAAATAATGTAGGTAGGTACATTATAAATATAAATATTCATATTATTTTGAAATTTGTTCGTAAAAATAAACAAAATGCAGTCCGGCATTTGACCTTGGTTCGTCCAAAAGGCGTTAAATAGTTTAGATGAAAACATTTCAATTCTGAAATAGCTTTCGGGGAAAAAAATGACGAAACTTCGGTAAGCGCCAGCTCCGCCCGCCAGGCGGCTGTTGGCGCGGACTGGGCACGTAGGGTTGCTTATTTTTGTAATAAAATATATATGATACAGTTACGGACGCACTTCAATAAAATCTGACTGTATATAGGTACAGTACTGTTAGCTTATATTAGTTACTGTTTGCGTGGAAAAAACGAGGACAAAAATGGATTGACAGAAAGAAAAAAAACTTAACTGTCGAAAATCAATGAATATCTTTCTTTTTTCTGCCTTATAACATGAGTGTTAATCGCTGGTGTCTTTTACAGAAGCATGTAGTAAGGGCAGACATACTAATTCGTAGCATTCTAACTTATTCCTCAGGGTAGCAAGGCATCTGTGGCTATTGTTGCCAGTTTGAGGTAGAACTCTAATCTTATCAGGGGTTGATTGCAGATGTCCATAGGCAGAGATTCGTTAGATTCCCGACAGAGGAAGGAGCTTTAAACTTTTAAATTATTTTAGAAAGTTTCAAACTTTTTGTAAGTTATAACCCTATTAGTCCTCCGCATATTTGTCCATTCATATTTGGACGAATTCTAATCTCTGCTAAATCCGGCATGCGTGGCTTGCCAGGAGATGTTGCGGCGTTTGAGAAGCGTTTTGCGCGGGTTCCAACTGTTTCTTGCATATAACATCTGCTTGTTGTGGGACAATTTGCTCTGATCTTTGCCAAAAGCGAGGACAACAGCGATATGTCAAATATCTGTAAATACTTGGCGATTTATTTCGACGGAAACCTGCGAGTACTATTTATAACAGGAACGAGTATTTTATTATTCGTTATATGTCTAGGTTTTATTACTGAGGGCAGACTTTCTGATGCAAATCTCTACCAATCGGTGTTACAAGCGGAGTCAGTTTACCGGTATGAAAGCATACATCACAGCATGATTACAGTTTAGAAGAATTATTTCCTTGACACAAAAGTACCGCTTTTTATTGTATTTAAGTAGCAAATGAGCATGCAATTCACTTGATGGCAAGTGGTCACTGTCACCTACGGACTTACTGATGTGGAGTTGAAGTTAGAATCCTATCTGAGGTCCACCACGGACGCGTTGCTACCCACACGTTCACCAAAACGCCATGCACTAGCATCAGAAACGCGAAACTAGACATGCTAAAAGAAGCTAGTCTGTTAGCTTTGTAACAAAATCATTGTTACACCAGAGAACTCCGAATGCGTTTTTAAAGTATAACTACCATTTCATAGCATTCGAATATACCACCGAAAAAATATATGTATGTAATATTCATAAGTATAAACTATATGTATAATTCGGAAACATTTTTGTGATACATATACCAACTTTCAAGTATAAGAGAGTCTGACGGAATATAATGTACGTACATACTCCTTCTCCCATCCCACCCCCAATCCTCCCCATTTCACGCATGCGCAGTAAAGGATTTTCTATAAGCTGTACCACTATTGAAAACATCCTGCAACGGCCCATTAGCTCAGTCGGTTAGAGCATCGTGCTAATAACGCGAAGGTCGCGGGTTCGATCCCCACATGGGCCACTTCAACACCATGTATTTTTTTTTTGCAAAAAAATGGTTAAACACAATAAACAAATAACGATATGTTTTAACATTATTTAAATTTAACCAATTTCAGTATCTAAGTGGTATATTATTATTTTATTTGTCATAAGTTGACCAATGCAAATAACTGTAAAAAGGCAAGTTCTTTTTTCGTTCATTTTCATTTCTTAGCAAATTTTACCATAGTAATGTTTTTTTTCACCAAGTTTTCAAGTAGATATTTAGACAACAAAGAATATTTTTTGTTTTGAGCAATTATTTACAGAACATGGGCAATTTCGACTGTATAAGAGCTCTCTTTTTAGGTTTATATCAAAATGTTATTAAATAAAATAAAAATTTATAAATAACTCATCGTAATTGAAAAAATAAAATTTAGTTAAAAATAATGAAAGTAACTTGTTCAACTGCTCCGATAAAGCTGAAAATCTAAATATGAAATGATTTGTGAAAAATATATTCATAAGTCTAAAAAAGTTTCAAATCAAGTCTAAAAATGCTTTCGTTTTGAATAAAAAATCACTTTCGGTCGGTCATTGTTAAATCCCTCGGTGTTATGCATATTCAGTTGGAAGGTGATAGGTTTTTAGGGTTCCGTATCCAAATGGCAAAAATTGGAACCCGGAATAGATTCGTCTTGTCTGTCTGTCCGTCTGTCCGTATGTCACAGCCATTTTATTCGGAAACTGTTAAGACTACAGAGTTGAAACTTGGTAGGTAACTGTATTCTGTAAACCGCTTTTCAAATTATATACAAAAATAAAAAATATGCTAAATTTAGGGGGCTCTCCATACTAAATACAATTGAAACCCAAAAGAAAGTTGAAAGGTCTTCAAAATCACATTGAGGTTTCTAAAACCATTTTTTCTCAAAGTCGATTGTTTGGGAGATAAGCTCTTTCAAACCGGTAAAATGTGTCCTCCCCCCTCTAACTTTTAAACTAAAAAAATGCAAAAATCTGGATAAAACATATGTTCTTGATGCCAAAGAAAACTTTGTACGAAAATTGGTTCGAACAAGATACGGGTGACAATGTTTGAGATATAGTACTTTTGCAAAAACCAAGTAATTTTGTAATTCATACAAACACTATGAAAAATCGACTTATTTTGGTAGTTGTTGCTTGTACACGTATGTATTAAGTTTTAATAAATAAAAATAATCGTATATTTTGTTTTGCCTTCTGTTATTTAATGATAATGCTACGGAACCCTTCGCCTACAAGTTCGACTCGCACTTGGCCGGTTTTATTTATTATATATCGTGCAGTATTAACCACCCTCCCTGCCACATAGCATACGTACGCATGCAAAAATAAAATATACGCTAACATACATATCACATAACATATTTTTTATTTCACGTCACGTCACGTTCAACTTACCGATTACCCTGATGATGCTATGTTTTGAAGCGAAAAGCGTTTTGCTACACTAGGTTTCCGCTTAATTGCCGAGGTGCACGCGACATATTTGTAGCTTCTTTATAGCTGACTTAGTTCTTTGTCTTGTCTTAGTTTTTTTTCTTAGCTTTTTGATTTGCAACCTGCTTAGTGCAACCTACTTATACCTTACAAGTCCATCATTTTTGCCTTTCTGAGCAATTGCTAAGGCTTTGCCTAGATTGGACCCTGGTGACTACGAAAAGAAGCCCTACCTCTAAGAACAAAGGTCCTTATTGTGCAGCTATTGACTTTGGCAGACTGATGACAAGTGCAGCTATTGAGATAAGTGATGGCCTGAGCAGTCATGTGTCTTCAAGTGTACGTAGACGGCGAAATCCGATGAGGATTAGCGAAAAATGCTGAAAAATGTGACGAGGCAATTATGATAACAAATAAAAACTGCGTCTTTAGATTAAATTATACAAATCAAAAGAGTTCCATTTGAGAAAAAAAACTCTGTTGTATTGTTGTAAGGGAAATATTGGGCGTCTAGTCAAAATGAAGCAACACACGAAAAATCAGCTTGTTAGTAATCAATGGTGAAAATTGTTCTAGGGATCCCGTACTAAAATGTTAGTTGCGTAATGTTTCGAATGGGTACGTTTTGTTTTCCCGAAATTTGTATTTTTATGCTTGAATTAATTAGGCTTACTTTTCAGATTATTAAAATATTATATAATGTCAAATGACTACAATATATCGAATAACTAGTTAGTTGGAACTTGCCCATCAGGTAGACCGTATGCTCATTAGCTTCCATCATATAAAAAGGGGATTCCCAGCTGGGGAAATATTTTTTTAAATCTACAAATTTCTAAGTTATAGCAAGTAATAATTAATTTGTAGTAGGTACACACATAACTTTTAAAAAACAGAGATTCGTGCCTTGGCATTAAACCTCGGACTCTTCGATTGAAAGGCCGTGATTCAACTACTGGGCTATCACTGCTTGTAAAATCATTATAGGTAAGCTTATGTCATAAATAAACATTATGAAGACAGATGTGCATACACTTGATAACGTTGAACATTTATCAATTTTTATCTGTTTAATTATTTAATTTATTCGCAAACTCTAGGATAACTTCGACGATCAATCTATCCAATAAATTTATTTTTTGCCTACGAAAGAATGAAATTCGTAGTTTCTGCTTACTAGAAACTGATTTGTAGGAAATAATTGAGTAAGTACCTATATTGATTGTCCCTGTAGTTGCGTGAAAAGAATAGAGCTTCGGTATCCCCTGCCTGTCGAAAAAGGAGACTAAAAAGGGGCTCCTGG
>DWRA01000456.1:0-24667 GCA_018250295.1 Spathilepia clonius | reverse complement strand
GAAAGTTAGGAAACAAAATACTATTCAACTGCATTCTGTTCTATTATAAAAACTATTTCGATAAAAACTTGTACAAATTTGTTAATTCGCATCTTTAACCATTTAATTATTGCTATTACTTCATTATGTAAATTGTAAATATTCAATCTTTCTTAAAATAAGAAGAGGAACATTATTTAAGGTTGCAATATTGCTATACAGTTTGGTAACGTAACATCGACTCCAAAAAATAATAATAGTGCAGCTTTTCAAATAGCAACATTATTGATTCTGATCTATATTTTTATAACTTGCATATTAACTCTCCATCCGATCTAGCTCCGGGAAGTAGCGCATCTACCAATCTATATCCTAATTCATTTACGAGTGACTTCAAAAGCGGGCGAAAATTAAATTGTGCATTACCGCATTTACCGCATCTCAAAGACTTTCTAAGATTTTATACAGAAATATAAGAAATCATTTCTATTTAAACAATAGATACCAAACTATGTATGGGTGTTCAAATTCACTTAAATGCATAATTATCCGAGTACACTCCATCGAAAAATACCGATACACCTTCTGTTTTACATTCAACCTCGTTGAATTGAAGTAAATTTAAACATCCATGTAACTATATGGAATGTTCAAGTCGTTACGCATACACATGACCAGTATTCATAACGCGCTCTCACCAACTAGGTAAAAATATCGTAACACGTTCAAAATAAATGTTCCTTAGAGAAATACTGCGCAGTCCTATATCTAACTAACCTTACCAGGTGCATTGGAAGAACTTAAGGACACTACCACAGCATAACTTCACTAATTCCACGATCCATCATAAATATCCAAATCGTAAGTATATATGAAATGCTACGGTACTCATGGTCATCGCACGATGGCTCAAACACTAAAATTTAGGCGAAGAATAGTTTATACATAGCACTTACACATTATCGGTGGCATTCAACATTATAATTCCTCCTCGTGAAACGGAAAATTTTTAGGAATGGGGGGTGTTAAAATGCAGGTTAAAAGAAAGTAAATTACTTTTATCTGATTTAGGGGCTTTTTGAAAAAAAAAAAAATATATCCCCGCCTTAATATCTAGATGCAACATAGATCTAAAATAAGAATGAGATCCGCTAAAAATAACTTTTCACTTATCATATCATATTAACAAAGTCTTTGAAAAGTTGTAACTAATTTCAATTTTATAACCTAAAAAAAACGCTTCTAAAATAGCTGAGAACATGCCTACGACGCAGCCTGTTTTATATGTTCGTCAACGACTATACCATAAATTATAATATCTTCAAATATTAATTTCGGACAAGCGTCAGCCTGAAATCCTTAATTTTTGAAATCACAATCTGAGATCAACATTGTTATCCCCATATATCACAGATGGTTACCTAAATTACCATAATACTTTCAATTGATATATTCCCAAATATTAATAAATAATTGAAATACTATTTTCTATTATATTTTAATAAGACATTAAAACGCCTACATTCGAAACCAATAATATAATTTAAATTTAAACATTTTATCCTAAAACTTTTGAAATATACTTATGTAATTTTAAGAAAAGTATAATATTACGACATTAAGAGTCTCGATATAAAATGATATGTAATATGATCTACAAAAGATTATGAAATCGTCAGGTATGTCGATTGATTTGTCTGTTTTTAAATATTTTTTCCAGGTTTATTCTTAGTCGATAAATAGTGCTTAGACCAGAGTACCGTTAGCATAACAATAAAATAAAAAAGACAATTAAAATTAAAAAGTTCTCGAAATCGGCTGAACTGTGTACCGTTTTCAGACTAAAACTATTTTCGAAGTATTAAAAGAAAGAGTAACAAAACACGCCTTAGCACACAGCTGAAGATTATTTCGAAGTCACTTCCGATTGCACATATTAGACACAAACTCAAAGTGATTATTGAAACGTATAAAGATTTAGTACAAACTCCGCCGTGCCCTAAGATTTAAAACATTATCTATCTTTTAATCAATACCAAATCAAAGCTTTAGTATTTCCCATTTGTGTTGTGATGTCGGCAATTTTTATAAAACTTTAATATACCATAGACAAGAAGCCCAAACTAGGCTGTGTAAGTTGTATCGTAAATAATAAGTTGTGGTATCTATGTCAAATAAATGAATGAATCCATAAAATATCCCTGTATTTGACTCTGTTTAATTTCTTGAACACAGCAACTGTGAGAAGACTTCAAATGCTCTGTTATTTGTTTGTTTGTTTGTAAGACGTGGCATTTGACACTTCCTATTAAAATAACAATGTGAAAATGTGGATATTCTGTATGAAAATAGATAAAACATTTATAGATACTTCGTCAATACAATGCCTCTTGCGTTCCAAGTCAACACGAATATGTAACAAAGATTTTAGTGAAACAGCCAAATAAGGTATCGAACAAAGTATAAACCTACCTATTCTTTACTAAGTCTAGTAAAGTATTTGAGAATTATTTGGAAGAAGAGGCATAGTATTAGGATTGATTGAACTAAAACGGCGCTTAAAGCTTTGATTCCCTTGATCACATCCACAACCCTCCCCGTGTTACAGAACTACTGAAGCATTACGTCCTAATAAATTTCCTAAAAAACCGATATTAGGTATCAAACTATATGTATTTACATTTATATGTCTTAGTATTGCTTTTGAATTACCTCAGGGGGAGCGTGCTTCGTTAATTTCAAAGACGTAAAATTAGTAAAAACTTCAAATCCCTAAATTTTATAGATACGAACTATACTGAGTGCAATTTTCATATATTCTCTAATAATTATAATTAAAGCACTCATAATCAATCTTTAATTTGGTTTATAAAATCAATTCTGAGAGAATCACTATAATAAATATGCAAGTTCCTAGAGATTATGTCGGTTCTAAATTAATACGATATTTTACAATTTCCTTTCTTCAGTGCTCATTTTTTTAATATCTACCAAATAATTTTGATGACCTCTTCGTGATATTTAATTATCTATAATAGATTTGAATAAAATAGCATTGAAAAACAAAAAAGAAAGCATAATCTATTACATCAATAAAAATGAAGTTTTATTTCTCTAGCTAACTTTGGCTACGCCACCTAAGAGACCATCATAAAATGAATTAATAATATTATTATCATCTAAGGCGTAAAGAAAGCACCTAAACGGACAAAAACATTCACGAAGCAAACAGAATAACTGAATTTGCACATTCAAATAAATCGAAGTATTAACAACATTTGTGTGTCAATTATCTATTAGTGAAATATCAAATATTATCCATATCATTCAGATCACAGTTGCGGCATTTAATCACATTCTTAACTAATTACAACATATTGTCCTCCATTTGTTCATTCAACTCTCACCATTGACTATTTCCAATAAATCAAGTTATTGGCTAATATATTCCCATAAATTTGTGCACTACAATCATCTATGACTCATTGATGCGGACTTTCCTCCTCGGTGTCCACGGGACTCGGCGACAAGAACTTCCGAGCGTACTTTGGATAATGGGTTTTCTCGTGTGCTTTCAGTATGGTGGACCGCGAAAATGTTTTGCCGCACAAAACGCAACGAAATGGCCTTTCACCTGAAACAAATATTAATCCACTTAACGTTAAATAATAATTCAATAAATAAATGATATCAAAATAATAAATGAACATGCTTACCTGTGTGTACTCTACAATGGTCCTTCATATGATGCCTTAGTTTGAACGCTTTTCCGCAAAACTCACATTTAAACGGTCGATCGCCAGTGTGGACCGGCAGGTGAGCTATTAGCGATGATACGTCCGGAAAACTCTTGCCACAAAACTTGCATAGCACAACGTTGCCAGGTTCCACTGGTCCAATGTCCAAATCGATCGGTGATTCTTCGGTCGGCATGCCCATATATGTAGGTTCACTGAACTGTCCGATCAAAGGCAAACCCATTGGCCTGCCTAGAATAGCATCGCGATATTTTAATGTATCAAGGGTGTGTGTCGTCAAAATGTGCCTGGTCAATTTGCTCTGGTGTGGAAACGTAGCGCCGCAATGTATACAAGGGTACCCCCGGTCACCCTCCTCAACTCTCCCCCTACCGGACCCTTCGTACTCCTGCAACCACAAAAAGAACATCAACTTCTTTTTCTCTTGTCGGGTCTTACACGGACCAAAGTTTGTGCAATTATCTCTACCACTACTTTCTAAATTGAGATGCAATCTCGTTATATTCTTAGATTTCACTATCTAATTAAGAAGTTGACGCTCATTTTTGCCCAAAAATGTGCAGGAGTGAACCCGGGAGCCGGCTACGCGTAATGCCTTGGGTGTTTAGCAACGCGCGCGCGTACTGAATCACTGATTCGTACATATAACGTATGCATGTATATGGCCAAAATTTAAAATAAAAAAACTGCCCAAAATATATATCAAACAAAATGAATGGATATAAAAAATGATGGCCAACAAAATGAAGGTCAACTTCTTGACAGCAAGGCATAGTACACGATGTTCAAAACAGCGTAGCACATTGACAAGCATGCAATTAAGGAAAAAAATAATTTCGAAAGACTAACACATAAACTAACATTTAACCTAAAATATTTCAATCTACTACATTTATTGTTTCTTCCAATGAACGCTTTAAAACATATTTATTTTAGATCTTTATTTAAATATGTATGTGTAAGATCTCAGTAAATAATTAACCCGTTTAATAATCAGAAATTACTAATCATGTTATAACGTAACAAAAAGAAACTACTAAAGAACTTATTTTGATACTGCTAAGGCAATGGCAACATGTATGACACTTTAAAACTTGCTTTCTACCTTTATATCAAAGGTAATTCAGTAAATGACGGTAACTAGATCACATTTCGCTATGAATTTCAAAATTAGTTGTAAAGTTTTAAAATGTGCAATAATATGAATATTCCTTTTTCTTCTCATTTTTTATTTTCTATACTTATTCATCGTACAATTTGAAAACTGTAATACAAAACTAGTCAAATACTGTCTCCTCAGCAATAAAATATTATTTCTATATATAAGATTTACTATATTGTATGCTACATTATAAGATTATTTTATGCATTGCTTGTAAATCATATATTGTTAATCTACACATTGATGTGTAATACTTTTTTATTTCAACAAATATGTCTGGCCATTCAAGACAAGTTTAATATGCCTTCATATATTCCCTTCATAGTTCATATAATACATACGTTGTTAATACAACATACACTCAATTCTAATTTATACACATAGCATGCATTTTACACATCTAGCATTATTAAGTAATCACAACATTATTAATTTTTTTTTTAATACCAGATCTTTTTAAACAAAGACAAAAATATTATAAACTTAAGACTCTGTATAATATTGTGATTGCTTATTTATTGCAATAAAAACTTAAAATAATATCATTATACATAAATCTACCACATCCACATATATAAAAAAATTTAATACGTACAGACTCGTGTTGCATTCGGTATTCAGTAGATGTTTCGCCGCCTTTGTCTTCGTTGCTTCTGTCCCAATCAATTTCTTTCTTCAGGGACTGAAATTTTGTAAATGAAACCATTAGTAAAAATAGCAACATTACTGTAAAAAAGTCAGCATGCTGTCCACCTCATGGTAAGTGGTCGCTGCCACTCATTGTTGTCTGTAATCAACCCAGATAGGATTAGAATCCTAATTTAAGCCAGCTACAGATACATTGTTAATCCTGATGACAAAGTCGGAATGCCTCGTATAAGTGCCTTTCTCTTACCATACCCTTTAAACCTGAATGCAACAAACTGCCATATGCCTCATAACACTTAACAGTGTTATGAGGCATATGAATCACACTGCACTGAATTCCACATATACATATAAATGGGGTAAAATTTTGAATGTGGCAGAAAAATCTTTGTGTATCCAAAGGCACCTCCGTCACACCATTTCTACCCTTTAACAGCACTGTTAGGTGCTGTTGTATTCTAATTGTAGAGGGTAAGGGAGATGTAGTTGTACAAGACGTTCCAATTTTGGTCCTCATGGGTAGAAACTCATTTGTGAACGGCAGATACTCTCCTTACTTCGGGTTGATTACAGGTGTCAATGAGTGGCAGTAGCCACTTACCATCGGGTGGACTGCACGCTCGTTCGCTACTTCCTGTATATAAAAGAATAATAATAAACATATAAAATATGTCATTGGAACAAGCAACATTCTAACGTTATTATGCTTTATTATATATTGCATACTTTCTGTTTAAGGTTTACATGCCCAATTTCTCATTTCCATAGCTTCACTGCTGGCCGAGTGTATATAGATGGACTTCATACACCTTTGAGTAGTTTATTTTTAAAGATCTCTCAGGCTTATGAGTTTCCCCACAATGTTTGTTCGTCATTAGTAAAGTAAGCAATGATTACTTTTAAAATGCACAAGATATTGAAAAACCACACCACATATGTGTGGTTTTTCAACATGTCTGGGATTCAAACATTGGACCCCTCGATTGTCAGGCTGAGTTTCAACCACTAGGCTATAATTAAATCAACAACAACAGTACCTAATTTAAATGAAAAAGGAAGATTTTATACATCAAAAGAACTATACCATGGGCAAGGTGTCACATTACACGCAGACCATGACCTATCGCGAACGGGTTATTCATAAACATAATATATTTTTTATTACTACTCCACAGTAAGCATCATACATAAAATGTAAAAAACACAATATAGCTATTAAGACAATTAATTGGCTTATTGCATTTTTTAATAAACAATATTAAAACTTACTAAGGGTACTTGTTGCACTGGCGGTAGACCAGATGGACCTGCAATAGGTTCATTTCTTGGGCTAGCCAGCGACGGGTGAGACAGTACAGGATGAGGCAGAGCGTTCAGTACCCCCAATCTCTCCACGGGTGAATATCGCGCGCCGAGCACGCCATGGCTGTTTATAGACATGTTGATACCTGGAATGTTTTGAAAAATCATCAGATCTGTAAAATTCAGACATCAATGCTATAAAAATTCTACGTGTATCATAAATTTGTGCTAACATTCTGAGATAAACTTGGATGCACTTCATTTCTATAATGGACACTCGATGCTGGATTAGAATCAGTACACGGGTATAATCCATTTTTAATTTTTCATAAATAAATGCGCCAAATTTCGTTGTTTGCGACACAAACAATTTCGTTCGTATATCGTGACGTTGTCAATTGACATTGACAGAGTTCAAGACAGGTAGATAGTGTCATGCATTCGTTACATTGCCAGTCGTTATTAAAATGACTACTAAAATTACAAGACCATGACGACAATAAAAAAGTTAAGTCACTTTTTGAACTGTACATATAATCAGAATAATACGTAAAAATATTTTATTGTTATTTTGGTACGAAATTCTCCTACAAATAATTAGATATCAGATCAAAGGGAACACCAGTTTAAAAAATATAATTTTGTTTCAGGCCAAAGCGAAAGATGCCAAAACGTCGGGGATACGTAATAAAAAACAAATCACCGATATTGTTAAACTACGCATTTTGGCGGGAATTCAATATGGAGCGGCGAAAATATCGAGAACGTGAAAAGATAAGAGCTGGCAGCAACTACATAATATTATTACTATCTGGTAGGCATCTGCATGATATTTTTTACAAAGATTTTCTGTTCTATGTAGGTAGGTACTGTAATTTGCTAACGATAAAAACGATAATGTATTCAGATTCCGAAATATCAAAAAAACAATGCTTAGAACCTACTTATTAATATTTTTTGTCATAGGACTCAGAAGTAAATAAAAGAATAAAACTTTGAATTAAAGTTTAAGCTTGCAATAATCTGTTTGAGTGCCGTGGCGGACTTTTTTTGTAAAATTAAAGTAGAAAACGGGCATGCAATACAGTTGACGGCAACTATGCTCGGTTTCAAACAAAACCCTGTTCTATCTGAAACGCACAGATACATTACCACCTCCGAGGACTAAGTTAGCCGTTTCAATTATGTAAGCCAGCCGGCATCTACATCTTTCTACCGAAACGCAAAAACTGATTTATGCTAGAAATAAGTGTGCCGGTGGTACTTCTCGGATCGAACCAAACAAGATTCTATGTATGCATAGTTCCTGGGTACTGAGTACGCAAATTGACAGATATTATTCAAAAGGCAAGTCCATATTTTTGGTCTGAGACTTGCGCTATTCTAAGGCTTAATTTATTATTTCTTTAAATGAGTATAATATCACTAACCGTTAATACTAATGATTATTATTAAATTGTTATATGAGCGTTCGTTTTGTGTGCAATAATACCTAATTAGGCATTTTCATTAAAATACAAATATTTAATAATTTTAAAAATGTGTAAACATACCGATGTTATCGTTTGCTCCGTTGGATCTTATGGAAATAGTATCATCTTCCGGAGAAGATGGGCGTATTGGTTCGTCGGGTGGTTCATCTTTTGGTATAGGAGGATGCGTAGGCGTAGGCACGTCAATTGATGTCTCCGTCCGAAATCGGCGTACAGAAAGCAATGGGGATATTCGTGGTGGAGAAGCTTCTGGAACCTCTCTAGGGTCACGAGGTTCGCGAACATCTCGCAAATCTCTCGGGTCGCGAATTTCACGCAGATCACGAGGCTCTCTATTGTCTCTAGAATCTCGTAACTCTCTAGAATCCCGTAGTTCTCTATGTTCTCTAGATTCTCGTAGTTCTCTGTGTTCTCTAGATTCACGGGATTCCCTCAAATCACGTGGGTCCCTAGAATCTCGTATGTCCCGTAGATCCCGAGGTTCTCTTATGTCTCTCTGGTCTCTGTCTCTATGTTCCCGTAAATCTCTGGGTTCTCGGGATTCTCTGTGATCTCTCATTTGATTGTCCTTACTCTCCCTGTCGCGAGTTTCGCGTGGTTCTTTCATTTCGCGCCTATCATCCTTGTCCCGACTGTCTCTCTCTTCCAATCTGTCGTGCGAATCTGAACTCTCCCTTATATCTTGCGGTTGGCACTCCTCCATTGGTTCCGGGACGCTTCTTGTATCAATGCCGGCTGCACTTAGCGTCGTCATTTCAGCTAATCCTTTAACCTAAAATTAAATTAATTGATTCAGTTAATAATGTTAGTTTTTATAAGATCGAAATAGAAAACGAGAATGAAATCAACCTGATGGTAAGTGGTAAATGCCGCCCAAGAACGTTTGCGACCTACTTCATACAGAAGTGGGGTTCTATGTGAAGCCCATGAGAGATGCGTTGCAACTCATTGCAACCGCGAACTAAGATTGACGCCTTTTATGCAGGATACTGATGTTTAAGTAAAGTGTTCAGTAGAGCAGGCATTAAATACATTTAATAATAAGGTAACCTATGATTCTACATTCCGCAATTTTTTCCCTTTATATTATATTACGTATAATCATGACATGATAATATTAATGACCACAACACAGCGCCATTTGTTATTGAAATTAAGAACCAAAATAGTTTATGTAATTTAGTTACCTACAATAATTGAACATAAGACATATCGCGTAAAAGTTACTCGCCTAATTTTTTTAAGAATAGAATATTAAGAATGCATTCACAGATCAAAAATTTATCTATAGTACCTAGAATTTTATATATTTTATTTTAGATATTGTAGCCAAGCCTTTTAATGTGTTATTGAACCTTAACTTAAAGCCTAAATCCAGAAACTCGTCACTGTAGTCCTAAATACGTCAGCACTGTTTTAGAAAATATTTATGAAGCATACCTGTAGGCTCTCAGCAGTCTTAAGGAGGGCGGGTAGTTGACAGTATTGAACGTTGACCTCGCCCTTGTACATGAAGTCAACCAGCGTTCGTAACTCCTCCAAACCCACGTCCTTGAGGATTACGATGGGATGACGCGAAGGGTGGTCTACGAACAGCGATCGGAAGTACGATGAGCACGCGGACAGTACTACCTGAAATTACAATGATTGAATATTTTTATTTATCAAACCCCTTACACAAAGTTTAAAGATTAATAAAATATACACCTTTATATCTATGTTTAACGCCTCTGGTAGGTACTATGTATTCGTATTTGTATACATTAAACCCTCTGGGACGCCTAGTGTAAGACTAAAGTTATTCTTTCTAGAAATATTTTTTGTGATTCACATTGCATGTATAAAATGGATGATGAATTGATATAAATGTTCGATCTCCGCCATAAATCTTAACAATGTAATAAGATGTCTGTTCTGGGTCTGGGTATTTGCGTATTCGTCTTAGTGTGTGTCCAGGCATCTATGACACAGATCCTGATGAGCGTAGAAATCATCATTTTTGAGAAATGAAAAACATTCTAAAATAAAAAAGACTCCATAAGTGATAAGTATTTGTTCAATTTTGTATATTTTTGATTTTGTAAAAATAGACAGCATCTACTTTGTGTATTTTAAAAAGGTCGACTACTTAAAGTGTTGAAAGTTTTCGATAATAACCTTAGCAAACATACTACTTCTAGGATCGGTGTTTCTCGTTTTAGCGATTGCATCGAATACGCGCGTTTTATCGACTGCATTAATGCTGCATTGCGTTTTTCGCATTCGGTTGTTTCATCGCTCGTCCAAAATTGCTTGCGACCGGCGTTCAAACATATACGGATTACATGGTTTGATCGCTACATCTACGGAAGAACAGCTAAATTGTCGGTAGGGAATTCTACAAGTATGTCCGCTGAGGCCCTTAACGATCGCAAGCAAGTCGGAGATATTGTAGTTCAAGATCCTACGTTGCTACACTGTTGCTACGTAGTCGTAAGTTCGAAATAGCTACATACTTTTTCTTATTAATAATCAATATTCTTTCGTACATACATAGTTATTGTTGGGGTAATATGGCTATGCTACTTCGCATACTAAAAAATAATTTGAATCAAAATATTCATGAAAAATTTATCTTTAAAACTGTTCTGTTGCTAACAACAAATAATTTAGTTTTTTGAACATATTTATTAAAGAAAATAAATTTTGATAAGAAATAGGTACTAATATGAAATATTTATAAATATTGACAAAAATCTCGTCAATTATTAGGTGTTATTTAATTTTTATCACGTAATTATTACTCACTATAGTAATACTATGTCTATAATTCAAATACTATATCATTTGAATCTGGTAAGAGACGTGGTATATATCACGTGAATACAGTTTTATATTATCTACTTTTGAGATGTATTAAATGATATTATTATAGAATATTAACAGGTGAAGAAAAAAACTTAAGAAAAATAATTCGCAGGACTGTTATATCTATAAACATTTAACTTCACAATACGCAACGAATTTTCGTAATTCACACGAGCGTATTTTTTCAATAGTTGTTACTCACACAACGCTTACTTCATGCAATTTCAATATATGCTGAATATTGACATGTACTGACTGACCTTGTGGGCTCTTATGGAGGCACCTTCTGAACAGGCAAGCGTGACGTCGACCAAGCTCTCGTCGTGCAGCAACTGGCTGAATACTCCCAGCAGGTTGCTCTGATGATTGTTCCACCTCAGACAATAATGCTCACTTCCCATGTCTGAGCTAGCTCCCGCCGCTGAAAGTGATAAAGTATTCTATTAAGTTTTGGTATCAACAAGCAAAACAAATTTATCTTATTAATTTGAACTATAACAAATTATGAAAAAATAGTTATAGAAGCTTAATAATTTCCAAACTATTTCATTAACCTCTGCTTCAAAAGGAAAAGCAGTGGCGTAAAATACTTCATGCTCTTAAATCGACTGTATCTTCTTGCCATTGCAATTGAAACATTGTAACTCGGTCCTCAATATACAATGTATTTTTTCTATACGCTTATGCCAATTGACCGTTTAGTTATAATAAAGATAGGGTAAGTGATAGGTAGATATAGTGACTTATGTAGATATATTACACTCTGAGTATGTAATGGTAAGTAATGAATCTAAGGGAGATCTGTAATTAACACAAAAGTTTTTCTACATTACTACATTTTTTGAATATTTGGCTGTAATGCTTTCGCAATTTTTTCTGTTGATAGTTTTGAATTATTTGCTATGAATTTGCAATAATATTTAAAACACGTCTTGCCTGATAGAAAAGTATAATATCGAAGACTTGCTAAACTCCTATAGCACTTTTGAAACCGGTGCGGTGGTGGAATCACTCTTTATTATTTTTAAAAGAAGTAAATTTAATAAACGTAAACTTATCGAACAAATTTTTACTCAAATAATATACGTAAAGATCGATTTATAGGTATACCTATTTTAAAAATTTATTGCTAAAAATAATATCTTAATTGCCAACCGTAGTTTATTTATCTACGTAATTCCTGATAATGTCTCTTTAAATAACGTGCACCACAAATCGTCGGCTATGAGTATCCATATACATAGGTATAACAAAATACGAAGTGTATGAAAAAGATAAATTCTTTTACAATACCTATGTTTTATAACTAACTTGAACATTATATGTAATGTATAGTAATGTCGATGAGACAAGTTAAGAGGTCATTAAGTTGTCATTAACTGCAAAATATGATTCTTAAAATAAATGGCATTATTATAAAAGTATAATTTATTTTATGCATCTATATTATATTTTACACTTTACCTCAACACTATAAATAACTGCGCGTGTGTAAAGTCAATTCTTATCAGTACAGGCCTATTTCCTGCACGAGTAAGGATTAATAATTATCACGTAGGTACGGTCGTATGCAAAATATTAGACAATATTTCAATATGTATAACCCTATTAGATCATTGTGCTGACGTTTATCAGTGCACAATGTCATCCGACGGCCTTCATAACTTCAATATCCTGTGAACATCAAAATGCAAAATAATTTGCATCACTTATCCTCCTCTACGTTTGAACAGAAGTGTTTTATCATAAAGATAAAGTGTGTTTTAGTGCCAATTAAGTTATTTATCTTTAATAAAATTATTAGGTATGAAACAATGTTTGTAATCAGGAAAGAAGAATAGAAAAAAAACATACATCAGCTGATAATACGTTAAACTCGACACATTCAATATAGCATCTGTAACGAACGATATGCACTTGCAAAACACCACTAAGACTAAGAGTTACCCATCTTTTATTTTATATTGTACAATTACCGTTTCGCGCCTCCATGCGAGAAGATAAATATAGTCGCGAGTATACTATTTAAATGTAGTGTGCGCACACGCGTGCGGCCGCGACGCAGTCAAGATCAAGGGCGCGCGATTGCGCAAGAGTTGGCTGTCGCACCGCACTGCAACTCGATGTGATGTCATCGGGCCGTCTGCGTCCCCCACTCCTCTTCTATCATGCTCGTTTCAGAAAGGCCGCGAACGCGGAACGTTCTATTTTTAATTTTTGACCGTATGAATTTCTTGTGACCTTACCTATCTACCTGTTTATGCCTAATGCCTAACGAATTTTAGTGATAGCTAGGAATTACAATATGACCACAAATAAAGTTAACTGGAAATAATAATTTAAATTACATTTTTTACGAAACGCTCAATTTGACACAGCAAATACTTGATGCCTAGAAAACAGTTGTATGTTCGTATTTTTTATTTTATATTTGACACTTGAACTTATTTCAATATAATGAAATGTATAATTATAAAATTCTGGTTATAAACTAAACTACAATTTACTTATCATTAGTATTCTACACAAAAATAGGTAATTAGCACAATATTATACAGACTTGAAAATTTGTCTGTATATAATTAATTCGATCCTCAAAATGTGATCGTATAATTTATCGTTTGATCGTTTAGTTTGATACGGTACATGATAATAACTTTGTAATAAAAAAATCAAAGACGGAAATATAATATGGGGCATGCAAAGCGACGTCTTAGAAATATGTGTGTACCTACGTGTAGAACTGGTTAGTATGTCTATAGGCGACCTTCACCATACAATAGTGGAACTAGCGTGCACAACGTTTTAAGGGAGTGGACATATAGAGCGAAATAATATTATGTAAATATCTATTCAGGCGATACACACCATTGAAGCAAACATGAAACATAAAAGAGCAATGTTTAATTCTAATAAAAAGTAGAAAAAAAAATGATTAACATATTTTTATTTTCATTATTACGTAAGTCTTACTTCTCCATTTATATAATTTTACTTGATTTTTTGGAGTTGTCGATGATTAATTTATTCTTTTAACAATACGGTTAAAATAAATTTAAATTTATAATCTCAAAATACAACAACGCAATAAATAGTCTGTAACTATTCAGAACAGACATAGCTCTACCTTTATTATCACGTTTAAAATTTTCTAGCCTTGTACACCACTATTGGAAAACAACGTGATCTAACGTACAGTATTTGTAAAAAAAGGGTCTATTTACCGTAGTCTTAAACACACACCAACTACCGTCACAGATAAAGCCCATAAAATTGGCCGAGCTAGAAAATACGTTTATAACATTTAATTTAAGGTCATCCAAACATAACATAGTATAACGAAATTAAAACAAAATAGGATGGAGAAATAAGTCCGTTTAGCTGCGTTATTTTGTCATTTTAATAAAATGTTGCGGATTTCGTTGAATTTTGAATCTGGTTTTTACGTCTGTTATGGTACAGATTACTGTTACTCTTTATCGGTAGTTATTTTAGGCTCTTTCCTTTAAAAGCTTATGGTTCTCGATAACTTAATTATCTATTGCACACTATTTGAAATAAGAAGTTTTACGTAAGTAAGTAAATACCCTTAGATTGACGATGACTCGTAACATAGAATTACCACAACTCTTAACTATACCTCCTTGCTCCTTATTACTTAGGTCTTTGTTAATTCGCGTATTTTTAGTGATACAATTTATTCTGCGGCTATATGATGTGAGGAAGTTAATTCAGACTATATAAGATAAAAATCGACTACCCATGTGATCACGGCTTTAATCTTCGTAGATGATTGCAGTTTGCATGTGGTCGTACTAATATTATTATAAGCCCGCGTCTATACAATTTCTATAGAATTCGAACGTTGCAAACGTTGTAAATACAAAGTTTCAAACAATAGATATACCAGCATTATAGAATGTGATACTTGGGTATTATTTTTAAACCTACTTGTGAATAGATAAGTGTTACACATTTTTGTATTAATCCATATAGAGCTGCGTGCTTTTGTACACACTAAATCTTCCTCAGTTGAATAGGGAGGACCCGTGTCCAGTAGTGGAACATTAAGAGTTTTCTGGCCACAATGCATTTAGATTTTAATACCTACCTAGGTTTAGTATAAAAAGACGAAGAAGTATAAGTAAAGAACCACATTGAGTGTTTTCAACTACAATTAAGTATTTTTTAAAGGACCTACTTAGTGTCTTTCATTTATAATATTGAAAAGCATTTTTATATTGTTACGTAGAAGTCTTTTATAACATTAGAGCAGTAAAGGAGCATGCATTCCACGTGATGTTAAATAGCAATACCGCCCATGGATAACTGTAATCAACCCTAGAAAAATTTGTCCTAAATGCGGTCCGGTAAAATAGTCGTGGCTCCGAAGTCGTACTTCTAGTAGTTATACCACCTTGAAAATACTAATTATGATTTATTATTTAATATGTAAACTGTGAATTAAACAAATAATTATAATTATACATCAAAATTATATTTTAAAATTGTCTAGAAAGTGTTAGGTTAAAAGGATTATTATATTGAAAGGTCATTTAGAAATTTTATTTCATGATAAACAAATTTATATAGATTAGCCTTTTAAAAATGTAAATATATTTAATACAGAATGTGATAAGGGATACATAGGTTATTATATTATTATTATATGAAGTTAATTTTCATTTACATATTGAAATACAATAAATGCCTAATTTTAAGTCTTACGCCGCTTTAAGTAATCTCTGCATAAATTGTGTTATTCAAAGAAAAAAATATTTTATGTATATTCACTTTTGTCTAAAATTATTGTTATTACACTGCACAACACTAGTATTAATTCATTAACTAACCCTTATCTTCACCAAATGGAAAACTTGTGCTCAGCATTGGAACATAAAGACTATAATATAAGAGCTACTGTGTATAGCATTGCATTAAATAACTCACATTTGTATATAAAGGTACGGAAAGTACAACAGATACGGTGAATTTAGTAATAGTTAATGTCTTTATCGTGTTGAAGCATAGGTATAGGTAATAGGTAAGTATGTAGAGATGGTATCTATACACGCTTCAATCCATTTATTCTTACACATGCCAGGCTGTAGATCTTCCATAAATAGATTTATCAATCTTTAATACAGCTGATGGATAGATGATTGTAGCATGTAAATTTTATTAACTAAGCGCAATTTGAATACAAACATATCTACTGACTACAGTAATCTAAAATTTTAAACATAAATAAATAATATACCTTCCATGTGAAGAATTTCGGGTGCGTAGTTTATACAATTTACCTCACTTATAACAATACGACAAAATACTAACTTACATCAAAACTAGCAAATTTCCACGGTTTTTTAACAAAAATAATTAACATCAAAGACAGTAAAGGGGCTGTAATAGCCGAGTCGTCTAGACGCTAGATGTCGTTGAACGCTTTCACGCTGAAGTTGCTGAAAGCGTATACGAGATGCAACCTAGGTATAGTGCAATGTATGGACATTGCTTTAGTCTACACGCGCTACTCTCTGAGCGCTGCGTGGGGATCAAGGCCGTGCGAAATAACGCACACTACATACGTTCGCGATATCTTTGAACAGTTGCCTACCGATTGGCGCAACTACGTAACGCGTCGGCTGGACATCCGGTCGCGCCTAAAAAAGGTCATGAATAATATCATAGGCAACCACAGAATACACGGTTCACAACAGTGTAACTTGCAATGCACGGAAAGAGGAACATTTTTAAAACCACGTTCCTATCCTATCTATATGTATGAACGAACGTACATTTTGTATTTGATTAAGCAATTTCCATTCCTTTTGATTTTAGCTCGTGGAATACTAAAACTTTTTCCAATCTTTGACCGAAGTCATGTTATTTAAAATATGTTTGAATTACTGGTAAAAGTAAAAGAAAACTGGAGATACCTACCCTATGTCTGTGTGTTCATTCTAATGCTTTCACAATGGAACCTGAACTTAACTAGCATAATAAACTTCTCATTTGAAGAAACAGTAGTAGCTATAATATTTTTTTTCATTTTTTTACAGACAACTCTGAAAATCACTACCTAAATAATTTGAAGAATTGATCAGCGTACGATTATGGTATTCTAATTAGTCGATGGTATCTTTTTACCAATCCTCTTTGACATCTTAGGTCAGGTCAGGTATTAAGTATTCGTAATAACGTTATTTATCTGTGTATATTCTGTTTATTACAAGTTCTTGGATGAATAAGTACTATTCAATACCTACAAGATTACCCATAGCTATCACTACGGAATAGGAAAATACGATAAATTGCGTAACACATTGATACTTGGAAAATTATATGTAAAATGGATTTTTACGTACAATAATGGTGAAATATATGTCATACTAATTTTAAACGCTGCCTTGGTATCATATATTGATCCTATCACACGCGACTAAGCTTTCTAAAGATATGAAGCAAAATTAAATTAGTTAAGAAAGAAAATAACATTAAAAATTTAAAGGTTATATACGGCGACTTTGCAACAATTCAGTAGCGCATTTCATGAACGCGCGTCTGTGTCTACTAACGACTTTTTCGGGATACGTTGGGTAGAGCGAGCAGTAACACGGCAGTATAGCGACTTTATATCGCGATCTTTTAACTAAATAACTAATTATCATGATTATATTTTATTGAAAGTTATACTACCACGTGTTACCACTTAGGTCAAGATTGTTTATCATTGTAATTAAATATTCTATCATACAAAATCATTGCATTAAGTAACTAAGATTGCATACTAAAATTATTAATATCTACTAGGCATATTTTATCAGTTCAATGTCATTACTATCACGTAAGTGTTATCACTTATCATTTACAGCTGATTTATCAATGCACCTTTTGTCAATTGAACTTTCTATAAGGTCATAAATAATGTTTATCTTTATGAACATGTATTTCTTTCCGTTGTAGAAAGTAATAACATATTTATGGTTTCAACAACAATATCGCAATTATTTTCTGTAAGATCGAAGTAACAACGGAGCAGTGACCACCTTGCTATCAGGTGGACTATTTACTGTCCCCAGGCCTTCCCTGGATAAACCCGTGAACAGCAGGGAGACAAAAATGCAGCCAAATGATGTCATAATATAATACTTACGACTAACTAACTATGACGATGTAATTGATTTCACGGAATTTATGTATTGTTTTACTTTATGATTTTATCTACATAGGTGTCGCGAAAAAGGAAATTCGTTTTGACTCGTCGCATTAAAATAATTTTATTTGGTTACGCCAACTAACGCCATCTCAAGATACCGTTATGACCATACTTATGATTTTTTCGCTGCGCTATTATACTAGATTATTACATTAGGTCAAGACATGACTAGACGTACACGCAGAGCGACGCTTAGTTGCCCAATATATGTAGACAGGTATATATTAATATACACATTATATTAATATTCATGTTTATAGACAAAAACGCACAGCATACAGTTATTGGAATTAATAAATAGGGAAATAAATATATTTTACACTTTGCTAGAAGATTAGAGGGAGTCGTAGAGAAAGATTATATAAATTCTATCGAAAGCTAAATCTATACGCTTTAGTTTTTAAAAACAGTACTCAGAGGTGTGTGAAGATTACCAATCAACATTTGGCCAGCGTGGTGGTCTTTGGCTTAACTCTGAGAGGAAACCTAGCAGTAGGATCATAATGGCTCGGCGACATTGGAAGCTGGTGGATCCAGCCCGGCCGGACATATTTATCTAGTCACCAAAAATTAGATCTCTACAACATCAGGTCCAAATTTAAATATTTAATTATTCGTACACACTCACAAACTCATTGAAATTGATTGAGTGGTATCGGAGATTGCCATGTACAAACACATCGAAACGTGATTTATATTAGGCATACCGAGAAACGAAGCCTAGGTCTTGGATCTGGTATTTCAGTTTCGAAATGAGACTATAAGAAACATCTCATACCTACAGTCACACACCCTGTACAATTTCATTACACAATGCTTATCGAGACTAATCAACGATCAAAATCCAAATACAACAAGTTTACTATGGATCAGTCCTACACCCGAGTGCGTCAAATTTACTCAAAACTTATGTGGTTTCTTCTATCAGGCTGAGTTAGAGATGTTTCATCTTTTTATGTCACATGGTCGATTGTACGAATGGCCTAAGCATCAGCCGGCCATTTCATTAAATGTTGTATTAGTTCCTACGACTGAATATCATTCCGGAAACTAGTTGAACAGCACCTCGTACTAAAGAGGCTAGGATATTTATTGAAATCTTAGTGAGGTATTTGGCTGTGACAGATATATCAATTTAACATTTTAGTAGTTTTAATAAAAGTGATTAACTTTTAGCATGTATAAAAATGAATTCTTACTATGTTTAATATAACAACCTACCTACTATGACCTATTTTATGTGCACCTACTTACAAAATCATATCGAGTTCATCAAAAATGAACCACGACCTACGTGTGTCCGAGAGTTATGTAAGCGTTGTATAGGCCAGATCAAGCTCACGATAGGTTATTTAACATACCTAGACTTTTACGAGCCAAACAGGTTCTCTTTTTTGTCTCTGTCAGAAAAACATGAGTATATTCTTGCTACAGATCAACAAAAAATCACATCCAAAATTTATTTTAAGTTATACACGATGTATAATATCTCAATATAATATCTGGCGTTAGCTTCCATTTATGGACGCTTGCATACATAAAAATTTAAAGAAACTTATTTTGTAGCAATCTTTTAATAAAAAAAATACTATATCTTAATGAAAAACACAGACTATGTTAATATTTATGACACTATAAGCCCCATTTCTGAAATCCAAGAGTGTTTGCAACAGAGGACTGAGATTACGACTATTATGATAGATAATACGCATTGGTAGAGGTTTGGGGCAGTAAGCTATCCGGCTCTCTTATTTTAACCCACTTCAGAAACAAGGAGTTATGTTTCTATGTTCGGCTGTACGTATCTCCTCCGCTCTTTCATATTACCATACCAACTCTATAATTATGTGATCGGTCTTTTGGGATGAGTATTCTGATATATAGTTTCAGGAAGGTGGCAACAGGGAGCCACCAAATTTCAATATAATACCCAGTGAGACGTGCAAAAAGCTAATTATTTCGGTAATTAAAACTAGACATCGAAAAAATCTGAATTTTAATTCATTGCAAATTGAATGGAGGCCATTGCAGCTCAAGGCTAACGATTTGGTTAGGCAGTTCGAAATATGCACGTATTTTAAAACTTGTAACATTATTTGACGCACGTTATCACAGATAATTGTAATAAATTCTAAATACATTCCCGTTTCCTTTCGCACTTCCCATCATTTGAACATAGATAAGGGAAATGTTTGCGAAATATTTTATTAGCCGACTGCGGAAGGTAATGTTCTTTATGTATACGGTGGAAATAACAAACCAGCATGCAGTATACCCGACAAAGTGACAAATGCCACCCTTTGATATCTGTAATCGACCCCAGCGGTCCTACCTGAGGTTGGTCATCATTGCGTTGCGATCCTGAAAACAACATTGGAACGCCTCGATAAGTATGTCTCCTTGACCATACCCTTCAAACCAGGACACAACAGCGCTTCACATTGTTATTATTAAGCAGTAAAAGGTGTGGCAGTGGAGCTTCCGGAGTCGAACCACAAAGGCCTACCACCTTTACTCTTGTTCTTCAACGAAAGCCCTGTGGAATAATTACCAATGATATATGATCGACATGAGCTAGGACTAATTGTAACTAGGGTTGATCACACATGTACCAGGGCTCCAGTAGTTACTTATCCAGTGGGACTAAATGCTCGTTTGTTACTTCCATACAATGAAAAAACTTAAATCTGTCGTTGCCGTTTTTAGTCTGATAAATTAGATATTAGTACACAACAAGGAAGGAAAATAATGCTATCAAAAAGAGAAGGAATATAAAGACTAAATACAAAAACGCCTGCCTGCCTTACACGTAACTTTTCAGTTAATTATTTTAGAGTAGTCGGTTTTTTTTCATTTTTGTATACAATTCTTATACACATATCTTGCTTAGTACCTATAATAACGATACCTTGTATCCAGAAGTACAGTGTGCAGCTAGAGCACGTGTAATGCGCCTACGCAGAATTTTTGCACGAAACCACGCCTATCGTTGTCTGACATCAACGCAATAAATGCAGCATTATTGTCCGGGAAATCATGTCATTGCTTGGGCGTGACAGCATGAAATGTTCGATTTATACTGTTCCACGGCAATAAAATAGATTAGAACCATTGACGATTCAATATGCGAAGTAGAAATGAAAATCGTACCTGAAATACTTAGTGGATGAAATAAAAATGATATTTATACAATTGGACAAAATATAATCAATAAATAATATTTGTCTGTTTTTTGTTTAAAATATCGCATATTTTCTAAAAGAACGAATGAAGAAGAAAGAAGGAAAAGAACTACCGTGAGTTAATATAGTTGTATATTTATACGTCAACGTAACATACTTTTAATAGATTATTAGACAAAAATATTTAGGTTTAATAAGTAAATTAAAACCACAGTGTAGTCTAATGTCTTGATAAACCATAAAAAATAAGTAATAAGTAATTTGCATTACCAAATAAACAATTAACCTGCCATATTTCAATAGCCGTTACTGCCTATTCACATTTATCATAATCATACCACACTACAATGCAACTTCGTGAGCAAGTGCAATGTGAACATGCAATATTTTATTGACATGGATCTCATTTTGCCATCCAAATCTAACGCGTGGATGATACGCCGTTGCATTTTTTTAGTTGGGTCGATTAGCGCATTGATGTACCAAGAATGAATACGATTACTTCAACCAAAACCTATCCGATAAGTCTTTGTAATTTCCCTTGTGACCCTACATAACAAGGAACATACAAGAGTAAATGCAAAATTCTGATTTTCCTGCTCCACTTGTAAACAACGAAAAACAAGCCTTTGTAACATCGCTAGATTTTTACACCAGTATAAAACCCAGGTCAGTATTGCAAGAGGTCAGTTTTCAAAAGCATTGCCAAGAAGCTATTGATGTGGAGAATTCTGTATATGATTGTAATAAAGCTAGTTTTAATGAACAGGATTGATACAGTGACCCGTAAACACAACATAATATCCTATAGCAGAAATAAGCGTGACATTGTACCAACCCAGAGGACCCCCACACACTAATAGGTTACTAGTTAAGTATAAGGTACACTATGTATAGGTTGGCTATAAAAAAACTTGCAGACACTAAATATAGGCAAGAAATATTCATAGACTTTTTAAGTACATATTTATGCAAAATGATAAGAATGGATGAGTGATACAATTAATTAAAACATTCTTTAATAAAGGTTATAATTGGTTATGCTCAAAGAAAAATTTGTATTGTAGTTTAAATTGACGGTTTGCTCATTCACTATAAAGATGTTTGTCAGGATTTTAGTATCATAGTTTTACGTCACTGTAAATACTAACACATTACGGACTATGTCTGACATAAATCTGATTATTAAATTTAAAACATATAAAACCATTCAATTGTTTTACCAAGTTTTTTAAAGTGACAGAACCTTTCGTACTTTCGATTCGACAGCATTACCGCGATGACTATTTTCGTCTAGTAACAACAGTACTGCTGTATTCTAGTTAGAATGGTGTTGTGAGGAAGACATACATACTTATCAGAGGCGTTCCAAGTTAGTCCTTATCTAGGTTTGATGTCCATGGACAGCAGTGGTCACATACTATCAAGTGCACTACATGCTCGTTTGTTATTTTACCGTTATAAAAATCTCCGTGTTATATCCTGTTTACTACCCACATAACCTATACCCCGTTAAAATTATTTTTACTTCTAGGTGTTTTGAAGTCTGCAATATTTTGTTAACAACGTTTTTAAGAATACGGTGAAAAGTAATATTCTATAATTTTATGAAGTCTCCGAGCTTTGTAATAGCTTCCTGCCTTTCCGAGGTATAGGTACGCATAGTCTTGAACGGAGTTTTATTATAATACTTCCCATAGCCGTAATCCTTTTAGGCATGTTTTTTTCGTTTTGGTCTGGCGCGTCAAACTGGTTTACCTAGCCAGTTTGTTAGGTGAAGCAGTAAAAATATCTAAGTCTGTTTTTATCTTACAATAACGCTGTTTTGCATTTTGTTAATGAAGGCAATAGCAAAGCATTTAAATAATTATATTTTATCCAAGTTTTAATGTTAACAATTTTTTAAATTTTCTTTTATCATTCTTTAATATTAACAATAATACCTATGACAATAAATTGAAACTGTGATACTTTTTATTTAAATGTAGTATTCCAGAATATTTTGAGTAATTAGTAATTAATTTACATAGAAGGTAATGAAGGTACTTTTTTATTAATAAAATTAAGTCCATGGTATATTAGTATTTCGTTAATGTATTACAGTCGTTTTAATGTATAAAAACATAAATAATACATACAACAACCCTAATCACCCTTCTAAGAGTAAAACTAATATGTTATCATTAAATTTACTCTACATTTCTTATAATTATTACATGACCTATAAGCTTCTATTGAAGCAATATTTATCCATATACACTCATCATTTATTCATCGACTCCAGTAATATTCCAAACCACTTGTATTTAAAGTTATTTAAAAGACAATGTAAATAATAATAGATAATCAATTTTAAGACTTATTAAACACAAATATTATGAAATTACATTATTCTTTACATGTTTTATCATTCTAATCTTTTAGTTTTTGTTACTTATACTAATGTCCAATGAACGTACGAGGTGTAAGTACACTTAGATTTTCCGATTTTTTGCTTTTATTTGCCGTCTACGAAATCAGTAAGTATCTATGGTTAGGTACATCAATAAAGCATCAGCGTAATGTAAAAAATAACGTGCCCCGACTCGCTCGCATTTTATAAATTATAGAGCATCAGACTCATGGGGATTTCCAAAAGCCAAGCCACAAAAACTGACAATTGCCAAACATGAGGTCAATGCTTCTAGCACTTTACTCCTCACGAGCTGGGTACTGCCTCTATTTACTTCAAATACTTGGTTTTCAATAGTCAGTCAATGATTTGATTCTATTGTCATCAAATTTTAGAATAGCGTACTAAAGAAAGACAAGAGTTTGTTAACCCGTGACTTCACAGTGCTATAGAATATTATTGTAAACTTAATCAGTGTAAACTAAAAAAAGATTAATTTGGGCCATGATCAAACAGCACATAGTAAAAATATGACCCTTCACAATGATGTCTGTGTCCATAAACATATGTCTTAGAGAGCTAATACAGGTTTTAAAGGTGGTAGACCCCTTTGTAGTTCGATCCCGGCGCCACCACCGCCACACTTATTTCTGCCTAACAACAGCAGTGTTAAACGCTGCTGTCT
>DWRA01000455.1:0-24689 GCA_018250295.1 Spathilepia clonius | reverse complement strand
CTTACCATCAGGTGGACTGCATGCTCGTTTGCTACTCCATAATATAAAGAATATGAAAAAATAAAAGTATAACCAATCGTCAATATTCACTACCGTAAAGACAAAATCGTTGTTTATAAAGTTATTAGAGGACATGTTGCCTCTTTGTGACAAATGGTTTAAGTTTTTTTTTATTGTATTGATGGTAAGTGACCACTGCCGTCCGTGGACATTTATGATGAATCCCAGATAAGACCTAGCTGAGGTCCAGCAGACATGCGTTCCTACGCCTGAAGACTAAGTTGCTACGGTTAAGTATACAGAATTAAGTGTAGCGGTGGTACCGCTGGAGTCGAAACACAGAAGTTTCGACCTCCTTCGCTGAAATATATAAAAACAATCTCAAAAAGTTGAGAAACATCGTCAACCACAAAAGGTTCCACCACCTTCGCTGAAATATTATATATAAAAACAATCTTAAAAAGTTGAGAAACATCGGCAGTTTTCGGAAACACTACAAAATTACAAGCGCATACTTTAGTGGTAAATAAAAATTCTTATCAAACTAATTTTTTTTTTCATATAGAGTAGTGATTAAGTTCTCTGTTGTTAGAAAAGAGACTGTCTTGTTAATTTTCTCTAAGATTTTCTTCACTGGCGAAATGAGCCACTTTTATTGTTAAAGATTTTCTATTTTTTTGATTTGTGAGAGAATAAAAAGTGAGTAATTAACATATTTTATAAGTGAAAAACGCTGGATCCGTAGGCAACCCATTACTGTCCTACTGCTTTACGGTCTCGTCTTAAGAGTTAAAAGACCGGAGCTCCCGTTTTGGCCAAGTGCGAATTGGTAGAGAATGCTGGAATAAATCAAAAACATAGTAAAATCACAACAGTCCAAATTATTTATCTTTCTGTCATTTTGTGCAAATTTTGGAAAAGGATAATCTGTTTTAGAGGAATCCTCAACAAACTATACAACTTATTTTTGAAATTAATTATTACAAAACATAAATATCGAATAATTAAATTCATAAGCTAAACCGCCCCATTGCATCGATATGAGCAGTTCTTAGCAGAGGCGTGTCTTCGCGCACAGTACTAGTACAGTTGATGCTTTCAACTATTTTAATCATGAATTGTCTAAAGATACAATGAAATTAAATAATTTATTTGTATGAATATAGGTATGTACAGTTGTAACAAAATTATCCTCTATATTCCACCTGAGAGGTATGCAAATGTTACACAAACAAAATTTAATTAAAACATAACTTTAAATTATAAAATCATTTGCAATATATTTAATCTTATATATAATCTTATCTATAATATATATATATATCTTTTATCTTATATAATCTTACATATTTAAGCAGTGATAGCCTAATGATTGAATCACGGTCTCTCAGTCGAGAGGACCGAGGTTCAAACCCCGGGCATGTACCTCTGATTTTTCGAAGTTAAGTGCGTATTATAGATTAAACTTGCTATAACGATGAAGGAAAACATCGTGAGGAAACCTGCACACTTGAGTTCTTTGAAAAAAAAAATGTTCTCAAAAAGTGTGTGAAGTCTACCAATACGCACTTGCCAGCGCGGTGGACTATGGCCTAACCCCTCTCACTGTGAGAGGAGACCCGTGCCCAGCAGTGTGACAGTAATGGGTTGACGATGACAATGATAAAGGTTAAGCTGTGGAGGTATTTCAAAGTATCTTTTGTCTCTATAGCAACTTTTATTAACCAGTTCTAATGATCGATCTGTTTGCGTACTCGTTAGCACAATAATGAGCAAGGTATGACATCATTAACTGTAATATATAAGTCATAGGGTAGCTACTATGACAACAGCTATCATTAAGGAAATTCCATGTGATGAGAACATGTCAGAAAACTTACATTATCCTGCTTTGTTAATTGTTATATAAATTACATTCAACTGATTTAATTGAAATACACAATATATTTCCTACTACAGTAGCTACCATTAAATTTCACGGTTTGAAAGTTAAAGAAAGAGTAAAAAAATAACGAGTTGTTGCAATTAAAATCTTACAAGCATGTACCGGAGAAGAATAAAGTGCAATAAATTACGAAACGGAACTATGACTGGCCACTTTCACTCGCTAGAACAGCTATTTTCTCGTGGCATACATACGACGATAGACCAGTGTTTATTAAACTTTTTCATGCGACGATCATCTTAGTAGGTACAATTTTTAGCGACCCCCTATCGTCTGCTGCTTCTAACTTTTTATAATATAGAAGTTGTAATCATCTGTAATCAATCCCAGATAACGTGAGATTCGCTGCCTGTAGATGCGTTGCTACCCCGGACTAACTTGGAACACCTCGATGTCTCATTTACCACTCCCTTCAAAACAACACAGCAGGTCTTAGCACTGTTGTTTCAGAAATAGATGTATCCGGAATCGAACCACAAAGAGTTCAACCACTTGCAGAAACATTTAGTTTAATATATAATATATTTAATATGTAATTACATTCGTGAAACGGACATATTTTACATGGATAACGTCACCAAATGGCTTTAAAAATGTCTTTATAAAAATATTTTTCAAGTTTGTATTGTTTAGGCTTACACTGCGATCCCCTTATGAATCGCGACCTATACTTTGGAAAACACTGCATTAGACCAATGTTGAAGATGAATCGTAAAGTTTTACGAGTGGTGTTAGAAGGCGCGGCTCTACATTGCATTACGTAATATCTCAAGTTGTATTCAAGTATTTACGCAGTTTAAATCGAGTGCACTGGTCATCTGGCTCAATTATTCGACTATTCAATTGGTCTATTGATACGTCTCTATAAGATCAAAGTGGTGGCCTGTGGGCTACACATTCCATGTACCGTATTTGGATTGAATTAAAAAAGCAATGGATTATTGCTGATTTTGTTGCGAATGAACAATACAATAATTGTGATTTAAAAAAAACCTCTTAAGTTTTAAAACCAATGTTTAGTTAAATTAAAATACATAGTTTACATTTAATTCAGACCAACGGTCATAGCAAAAACGAGACACGTCGGTATTTTCACGAAGTATGCGGTTCTAGATTTGTAAACAATTGATTTCATTGGATATACGATTAACTCTTTATAGCGACACAATATTGTATTAATATTTAGTATATGGAATGAATGAATGGATGTAGAATAATATTAAAACTGAATTATCATTCACACAATTGAGTTACGTTAGTATCCTCGCTCGCTGTTCATTTAAATTTGACTTGAGTTTTATAGTAAATTAGTAAAAGCTGGGGAGTGGAATGAAAATATTACCGAAAATGTGTTGTGCTCCAGTTAGTAGAGCGCATTTGGTCGGAGCTCATAACACAAGAGCGAAGTTATACCGAATACCTGTCTAGACGGAGTCTAGACTGCTGTCTAGACGTTATCAGCGTTTTACAGATTTTATACCCAACCCTTACGGAGTTACATCTGAATGTAACCTCGAATTACATTTTAATAAGCATACAAAAACACCTAAAAACTTACTTGGTTGTTTCGAAACCAAAATGTTTCAAATTGTAATCAAATTTGTTATTTGATTACATTCTTAACATAATTGTAGTGATTATATTACGCTTTCAGGTAAGTGGCTATGATTTATTATGTAATCGTTTGCCCATCAGCGTAACCACAGCTGGCACTACGCGATCATGTTTATGTAATAGAACACGGACAAAGAAATAGGTAAAGAATGTCCGAAGTCATGATGGTGTAAAAGACAAACTACAAATAAAACCTTGACAATTCTTAGTCATTATTGCTTTAGCTTTCTAGACAAAGAAGCAAATTCCCAATAAGTATAATGTTGCCCAGGAAATGCAAAAAGATGTATTTATTCTTCGATTTAATAGAATAGGCAGACAGGTGGTTGGATCAGAACAGCGGACGGTAATGTTGCGGCATTCCTACGAGAAACTTACATTCAGTGGTGGAATAAAAGCCGTGATGTGAACTTGACTGTCAAATTATTGCATCTTAACCTCCTATCCACTTTAGTAAGTTAGAGGGCTTCTAAAAAATAAATTCGTTAACAGTGCCAGGAACATTTAAAACATCTTTACAATATTAGCAAAGTAAATCAATTGAGTTTGCTAAAAGTCCAGTCAACTGGCGCACCGTAGATCGTTTCGCGAACCCCAGCGCATGTTTATAAAATATACAGGTCTATTCAGTCGAGGTTGACGCATTGTAATTTCGTTCAATGGCCTAGAGGTCTTCGGTGTCAGTGTAAAGGTTGAGGACTTACTCGGACGTGGGGAATTGGGCGAGCAGCTGAGCGACATCAGGACGAGGGCTGCGTTGCACTCGTTCATCTGGTCGTCTCTCTCGCCGTAGCCCAAGTCGCATGAACTGCTCGGGCCGCGTTTGCGCGACCTGTAAAAGAAATGGTTATGTATTAATTTTTTAAGTTGAGTTACAGAAGCAAAGAGATGAAGTACAATACTAAAGAATTATATGAGTTGAGCGGTGGAGGTTCTTTCCACGATAAAATAAGTAAATTAGATAGAACTTTACTGCCTTTTAATACTATTTAAATATAGAGCTTTTTCACGTCCGTTATTAATAAGCAATCAACTTATTTTTTGTCTAAAGAAATTGTCAAATTTCTATATGTGGTAGGCGAAAATTGCATAGATTGATTTATTAATAATGGACGTTATTGTACAATATTTTTGAAACAGACTTTTGAATGCGTACTTTAAAGATTGCTTTAATTAATTGTGAGTAAATATTAAAGATATTTCGTCTTTTCATAAAATTGAAATAGTAACCGAGCGTGCAGTCCATCAGTCTGATGGCAAGTGTCAGTGTCGCTCCTGAGTAGGCACTAACTTAGTTTCTTATTCGTTTCTCTCCCTAATACATATACAATACGAACATAACTTTAACATTGTTGGTATGAGGTACAAAAGGGCATTAATTGTTAGCCTCATATTCGGTTGCAAAGGTGTAAGTGCTTTCTATTCGCTCTATTTGCTGGCAAGTTGCGTTTAAAAATCAATAGCCGAGCCATTACCATTTCAAGAATGTTCAATATTCAGTTCGCTTTATTAGGATTACACGTAGAGTGGTAGCAGGCAGTAATTTTAATGAAATTACTTGTAGTTCACAACCATAAATATAGTATTTTAATATGTTTGGTTTAATTTATTGATTTAGTAAATTATTAAGTATTTCCTGGTTCACTACTCCACTAAATAAGAAAATAAAATAAATGATACCGAAATTAATTCAAGCAGTTTTCCCACTTCGACCTTAGGTGACTTGGTAGGGTCGATTGAACCCTGGCGTCGGGGTAGAAGAACCGAGTCGGGTCGGACCTTCGTCTATTACGCAAGTGTGATCTATACGTACTCCAGACCAGAATATTTGGATAAGTTGCGTAAGGACGGGCCCATGATCCCGCGCGTCTGGCCGATCACCCCGCGGTTCATTAAACAAAAGTTCGTTCGTCTCTGACTCACTCGAGGTCAATAAATACACATATCTTATTAATTTACTTACACTACTTTAAAACTAGGTTTATTAAGATATTATAGAGCAAAAACCACGTACGTTCAATTTTATTGAGGTATTTATCACCATAACAAGATATGTTACATAAAACTAGTTACGACTTGTTGATTTCGCGTTTTTCGAGCTATTAATCTTCGACTTGTATCGTCGTTACGGTCAATTTATTGATGAAAATATAATTTGAGTGTGAGCATGCAGCTAACGGAAATGATGCGTCGCCTTATGTTATTCATTAATAGTACAATTGAGTAGTAATGACGCAAATGCTATTCAAAAACCAACAGTAGTATGTAAACACAGGTGACGCGGAATACGTAATTGACGACATTGATATAAGATTTTGTTCGTAGGTAGTTATTTAATTACGGTTAGTATTACTTGCTGTTATTATCGATAACGCTTTTGAAGCATGCTTAGATTCTTGAGCGATTAAATCTTTGAAAAGTATTTTTGTCAGATCAAACCTAATTAGTGCTTGTTTCGATGTAACTTTTTCTATAATATCAGATATGACGTTAGATTTTTATCGTAATACGTAGTTATTTTTTACATTTATATTTCTATTCGTTTTTTAATATAAAACTTTGAAATAATACGACTATAATAAGACTTTCGACTCTCATTTGTGAGGATTCTTAAACAAACGAGATTTATAATCTAATGTTAATACAAGCGTGAGGAAAACTCAATTAGGGTTCATGATCCCTAGCCATGTACCTCGTATTGTCGAAAGTTCTGGAGGTTAACGGTAGATGTCCTCAGCTAGGCATCGACTTGCGGGGACGTTGACTCGCTCAGATTCACTGACCGGGGTTATTAGGTACCTTCTCTATCCAAATATATTTTTTACAATACCAGTTATCGAGTTTTATACGGCTTCGCCCGTCTCGACTGGTTTTAACTTTATTTATAGTAATTTTTAAGTTGTTCCCTTTGAACAAAATCATTATATTTCGTACATTATTTCTGTAGATAACTAATATGTTGATAGATATACAGAATAATGTCGATTGCTGAAAATCGTCTTGATAGAGTACGATACATACATTATTTAGATGACTACATAAAAATCACAGTGAATGAGTAAGACGAATCCAATCTTTTCTTACGTGCCTCTTATGATCTGTATGAATCGGTACACAATGTCGGTAGGCGCACGAACGCACCCCAGATAGTTACAAGGTGTGTTCACCCCACACGCGACCTTCCTCAGGTCGATTCGAAACAGATAATTGTAGGTCACACTACGGCGAGGCGGCCGCGCGTTTCACGGGTTCAACGTGACAATAACTTTCAGTAATGTCAGTTTTTCCTTCACCTCACACGTCTTTCTAAGCGAATTATTATTTTAAGCATATTTTACTCGTCTATCGTAATGATAAATTACTTTTTATCATCGTTTTATTGTGTTCCGTCGTCTTGAAGATTAAACAGATAAATGAAGTTTGCATATTTTAACATACGTTTTGGGGATTAATTCGTGAGATGCGATTTGATAACCTAACAATTAGCAGTTCTGCATCATAACAATGATTCCGTTTTGGCTTCCTCAAATTCGTGATTTTTATTTATTTTTAAATCAAGAGAAAAATAAATTATTTTCAGTTACATTTGTATTATTAGTTATTGTAAATTGAGTTAAGAAACTCTTCATGATTTACATATCCGCATAAGTCAACAAATAAGCATAAAAAATGTCCTTGTTTAACATTATAGATAAAAAAACTGATGACGTATATTAGCATTTAAGATTATTGCTTTGTGATAAAAATTCTGGATAGGTACAGTTGGGTAACGTAATTTATGTTGATATTTAATTTGTGATAGTCCTGTCTGGGCTACGCAGTTATTTATTTAGCTCACGATAAGCATTGGGTAATGTGTTACCTGCTTGAGATAAATGTTTCCAGCTCTAAAATAAATCTAGAGATTGGTACTACTGAATATCAAGTCAAGATTAGAAGTATTACGTAAGTACGTTTGAAGAAAATATGATGTAAATCTGTATTATGTACTTCGAAGTTCATGAAGGAAACGTTATTGATTCTGGTTATTTTTTATGTAAGACCAAAGGGCAAGGCTTTATTGTTTTTGTGAAGAGCGTGGTTGAATGCCAATGTCATTTCGTTCACGTGGCTTCAGGGTTTCGGTTGTAGGTATTTTCGTACGCGCAGTTGTTTTAGACATTTTCATGTCCCTTCTAATCAGTGGAAAAATAAGAATTAATCTTTAAAACTGTATGTTCAGTATTAAAATTAATTTACTTTGAATCGAAAGAAGTGTATAGTTAATACATTTCTCGATCGGCTGTGATAAATGACAGAACATGTCTGCGATAAAAAAAGCGAGGTTACACGACTTTAAACACCAGCTCCAAAATAAGTAACATTGTATAATTCATCATTATGACTATAATTAGTATCACCTATCATGCTTTAATTAAAATGTTCTGCAATAACGACTCGTCAAATTCCATATTACTTTAAAGTTTACGTTTAGATAAAAAATCGATGAACCGGTCGAAATGATTTTTTATTATAATGTGCGCTCCACGGCCGCTCGCTACAGCTGAGTATACGTTGGCACGACCAAAGATTTTGTATACGGCTAGGTTTAACGTGGCGGAACAAACGCTACGCAAAAAGCCTTTATTGTGTATTATGTGTGGTTAATATGTGTCTATTGTGTGTGTTTGGACACTATGGTGTGAAAGGCGATATCTTTTTCAGTCTTTGGTCCATATTCTGATTTTTTTACCGAGGCCGTTGAACAATCTAGGCATACACAATATCTTTGGCCGCGGCGTCACAGGCGGCGTGTAGTATTCGCGTAACATTGTGCGCGACCTTGCCGCTTGTTGCCGTGTGACTTCACTGCCTCATATTAATCTATTATGTATTGTGTCAAATATTTCTTACCTTTAAATCATTTACAACACTATTGTAGTTGAAACTTATGAAGCTAAACGCACGTCATTTCTTAAATAGTATTATTATTACGACGGCATATTCATTGGAATTTTTATGCGTATCAAAATACCTAAAATGTCTAGTTAATACGTCGTTGACTACTGTCCGCGATATGCAATACACATGAATCCAAAACGTTTGAAGCAACGTCATAGCCTGTATTTCAGAGAAACAATGGACAATGTTCTCGTAATATTAGTCATGGAACTTTGAAGTGCCAAAATGATTCATTATAACGCGAATTTTAACGTGAATGTATAACTATGCACACGGATCACATAAACAAAACGTTAAAAGCTGACCAATGAATTTTGAGCAAAGAAATAGTGCAATTTTAAATGTTTTCTGTTGTTATTGTACAAAAAATTCTGGCAGATATTGCAAATCTTAGTAATCTATACAATTCCGTTTTATATTTAAAATAAATTCGAAAATTTTGATGTCCTGTCTACGCATTACAGATGATTATGTAAACATTCACATATTTTATGTAATAGGCTCCTATTAACACGAAAAAATGTAGCTTAGTAACAACGCACAATAGGTTAACGTAGCTCATTCAACGATCGCATATTTCAGGTTCATTACTTAACAAATGTTTGACATTTGTTTGCGATTACAGATCCATCAATGTCGTACGATAGTGATTAAAGCTGAGCGGCGTAGGTAGGTTTGTATTTGTGGCTTATAGTGCCTATCATAACGAAGATATAATTAAAATTTATTGTTTAGATTATCCGAAAGAAGTCGTTCAGCGAGCAAGTAACATTTGGCAGGCAGTTGGCGTAGGTCGGGGCATTTTAATGGATATAAAAAGTGCGATTGAGCTAGCACGACTACGGCAGGCCCCGCTCTCCTCAGGGTGACCTCATCGGTTCTGCTGCGTTTTTTTGTTAACAACTTTGCTTGTGTTTTTGTAACAACTTTTTTTTGTGTAATAAAAAGACATTTTTAATGTAAGGTTATTTTAATAACTGGATATAAGTTTGTAATGGATTGCAAAGAGATATGGTAATTTTTATTGTTAAAGACAAAGACTTTAGGGTTAATAACGCCATCAAATTAATAATTTGTTTGTATGTTCAACTTCTGGGTTATGTGCGGTTATTCAAGTTTCTAAAAAAATATCAGGCTCGGGCCTTATTCTATACATATAAATATATGTAAATATCTACATCTGTTTTCGCTAGCGGATGTAGGTTTTCACAAAACAATTATTCATGGAGAATAGATTATAGTGAAGAAATGAAATAATATAAAAAACAGGTAAACAAAATATTTCCTTTTTTTTTGGTTAAAATCATGCAATACTACCTACAAATTTTTTTGTGATCGAGTTTATCTTTATTGTTGTTTCTTATAACAAATTGACAACTACATGTAAAGAACAAATCATAGGTATATTTTTGAAATACACAGGTACTTAATGACAAACGTTTCTTTTTTACGTGTGCAATTAGCCGTGTTGCAACGCTGCGCCGATCTCTTTTTATGACTAGCAGGTTCGGAGAATTCCGCAGTAAAATATTGAGTTCTTTACAAAAGTGTAATTACCTCTACACCCGAAGAGTTTTTGTTCCTTTGATCGGTGGAATAACCTCAAGATAGGTCGATGGAAAGTCAACGTGGCTTCGAACGAAGAATCGTGTGCAGCTCATTGTTGCATGCGTCATTTTCAAAGAAACGATAAGTGGATGTCTGAAATTGTTTAAGCCGACGTCATACATGCAGAGTGCTTTTACGCTGTGACGAACTTTGCATAATATTGAATACACTTATTTGTGTAACACTTTCTCTAGACGAAGGCGGCATACCAGCACCTGCCAAATGAGCTAACGGGCCTTAACAGTACCAACGAAAGCAAACGTGTATTCGACGAGAAAGTGGCTCCCCACCGCCAACGGACTGCGTTCCTTCTCTTTAGTGTTGCGCAAATGTGCAAAATGTCAATGAAATATTTCTTCTCACACTTCAAAAATATTCGTAGCGGAAACGGTAGACGTTGCTGTGTTTGTATTTGTCTAAAATTGTTATCTTATACATTCTAGAAGTTTAACTTGTTACAAAAATAGGAAAAACCCTGTAGAAATAAATATGTAATAATGAAATATCTCATAATAATTTACTACATAAGAACGTACGATAATTATCTATTATTTATTTAATTTACATGTAAATATTTATTATACTGTCTACATTTGAAATTAGTAAGCTAAAATTTAAATGTTTTCTAGGTCACTTTAATTAATATCTAAGGATTTAAATACATCCCGCCAAAAAAAAATAAACAATGGATTTTTCAGCGTATTTACTTAAAGTATTGTATATACTACATCAGCATTTTGTTTACTTACTATTCAACATGTCTGCAAGAATTTTGGTCTGATTCTCGAAGGCATACAAAAGGGGACTCAAGCAAGGTCGATTTCGCTCATAATTATTTACGACGCGTTTTGACGACAGTGGAGTGCCACCGCTAGTGGCAGTACGAATTCCACCGTACTAGGACCTCTAATAGGTATGCGACCATCAGTGTCAATAGCCCGTGCGACTCAAATATCTTATTAGCATACAACAGTCAGTAACGTGTCAGGATACCATTTTTAACATTGAAAGTGGCTTCACAAATTCCTTACAGACATTCTATGATTAATGCTAAGTATGTAAATGCTTATAAGGGATCTTTGCGAAGACAAAGACGTATTAAATCAATGGTATTTTTGCTGTGGATTTTATGAGCATGCAAATGTAAAGCAAGAGTTGAAAGGAGAGATAAAACGTTGCAATGCGCAGTGTTGCGACATCAAAATGCGGGCGGTACTGCCGTCCTACTGCCCGACTGAGAAAGTACCTGAGGACGTAGAGCCAGAATGGCAACACAGTATGAATTAGACTTGTGTTGCTGTATCACTTATAATGTTTCTTAAATTATTTTTGTAAAACCAATTATGTTTTAAATTAAAAAGGAAATTACTGTTTGATTAAATCGAAGAAATTTCTAAAAGGAAGTTCAGTTAAGAACTGACATTTTTTATTAGTAAAAAATCTAACAATGATCTTCTAATACATTCTATGCAAAACCCACGGCCATTCGAAATTTATTATAACCTCAAAGGTTTTAGATTTTTACTAGCGTTAATATTGTTTTATATATTTTTTAATAGTAATACTAAAATATCATCAACTTCAAACTTTGAAGCCATTTTCAGAGTGTAAATTTTAATTGCCCATTTGCTACGAGAAAGTCACGTTGACTGTTAGTTATTTTTACTGTAGATAACTGTGGGCGTGAATACCCAAAATAATTGTCATTCCTTGAATATATTCGTAAATATTTGATGTACCCGTATGGTATTTGCTCGCATCGTTGTATGCAGCTCTTTTCTAGCGTGCCGTTCCATTTTTAAACTGGGTCACTGTGTCATGGCGGCCGCACAAGTACCGGGCGAAGGCGGCGCCATCTTTGAATTTTGTTGATTCATGTCATAGGCATATTCGGCTTTATATTTCATTGTACCTTGTAACATCGTCGGTTTTAGAATTAAATGTTATAATAATAATTTTGTTTATGTATCAAATAATGGATACGAACAATGCTTTTGTATGACAATGTAAATATTTGATACATTCAGGGTTGTCTGTCTTTTTAATTTTACGAATACATATACTTATTTCGTAAAATGTATTTACTTTAGGATCTCTAGAAAGTTTCTTCGCCAAAAAAAATTAAATCAAGGCGACGCATACACAAGTATTTGATAGACTAGATTAAAGATATCAAAAAGAGAAGTTCTGGCTCTTGCTGAGTACAATTGAATCTGTTACGTGTTGTCGGTAGTCTGTCGTATCAAAGGAAAATGAAACTTAGTAAGCTTTCACTTTGCCATGGCCCAGTAACGTGATTGCGAAATTTCTTCCAATCACGAATCTACTATGTTAGGGTTAATAAAAAAAATCTTGAACTTCATATAAAGTAAATTCTCAACCATTAGATTTATTTAATAACAAGTCATCTAGCCGGTGCTTTTATGTCTATCTGTAATAGTATACTTTAGTGGGTAATACGTCTTATTGAACAACAGAATATACTTTTATACATAAACTTATCTACATTTTGGTAGGTAACGGGTACTCACGATACGAAATTTTGATTTCTTATTTGACGATATTTCGACCCAGTTGCATGGATCGTGGTCACGGCGGAACTCGGCGGCCGTTACATACCAAAATGTATGAATTCCGCGATAATATTAGCCTAAAATCATATAAACTTATCTGTTGATCTTCAAAATGTCCACTTATTTACTTACTTAAAGTTTCATAAATATTTATTTCATGAGGTATACTGTAAATGGCTCTTCAACAATAGAAAGTCGTTTGCTATTAATACGAGCTCATCCACTTTAAAATTTAGATTGTTTAATAGTGACCACAACACCGATGTAATCTTGCAGAGATTGTTGAGTATTCGTGAGTAAATCCGGCTGATAATTCCTTGTGCGTTTGTTTCGGCAATTGTTGTGAAATTTGGACCGAGAGTAGAGGTCTCACCTCTCACCGCAGGCATAATGAAAAGTGAAACTGCTGCGCCGGGCGTCACGTCGCGACGGCCATTTAATGCTGTTTGTTCCGGTTCCAATTTAATACACTATAAAACTGCAAGCTATGTACTAAGATCTGAAGAATGAAACAGTTTAACGCCATTACCAGAAAGCAGACCAAATTTGTCAAAAAAGTCAAGATTACCTTGACGCATATTTATCATCTTATGCCTTTCAACTGAAACATCAACATTATAAAATCTAAATAGCCGTTTAAAAGTCTGAAATTTTAATCACTCTATATTACATTGTCTGTCCCTCTCTGAGGCCCAATAGAGGAGGGGAGTGCGGGAGGCAGCTACAGAATGTAGGCAAGTGTGACAAGGACACGCCCGTACTCCGTGCTAACACTTCCATCCAGTTTCTAACGTGTTCGGTGCTGATTTCGCAACGCTCGCCCGCGCCCGGCTCCACTCCACCGATGCACGTTCGTGAGCGATTACACCCACAAGGCAATCCACCACAATACACTCTAACACGTACGAAATGTTGTACCTACCGACGGTGCGAGGTCAACCGATACGCTGATTGACAACCGATGCACATAGCATTACATAAATTAAGGGATTAACAGAATGCCTCCATCGACTCGCTGTCGCATGTAAGAGGTCGTGAAACAGATAAGGGAGTTATTACAAGGCTAGTTTGTTTGCAATAGAAATGTGCCGGCCTTCCTTGCTGCTGGCGAGGTAAGCAGCTAATTCAAGGCAAAATTAAGTCAATATTTGCTAATTTTGCTGTCTTAATTTAGGTTATAATTGATAGAATCTATGATATTGATACGCTTCATGAACATTCTGTTGTACATAGATTTATCTTAAACTCGAAATGAACACTACGGATTCTTTGACTACCTAGATAATTGAACAAATATCTACATAGTTACCTGAATTTGCAAACATTTTATTTATTTAACACAGCGTAGTTTCCACTTTCCAGTTTTTATTCTTACACGATCTTAAAAACAACTTAATATTATTATAATTTACCTGTCAGCAACAGGATTACCAATGACTAACGGAACTAAATTTGGCTCAAGTTTTCGAGTTATCACTGCGAATTGCAACCGGAAAGTGATGTAACGCGTACATTTAGTTATCATACAGTACTTTTACCATGAGTTTTTTACGTTTAGCAACTCGATCGTCGTTAACGAGTTGGTCCGTATTTCTAGCAAAATCTTAGATACGATACGTCCCGCTGTGGCGCTGCTAGAAGAATGTATGGGCCAACTCATTAACGACGATCGAGTCGCAAAATGTAAAAACTCATGGTAAGGTGTGTTTGTGTATTTACTGTACTCACCCTTGCATGTGATGTGCAGGCACTTCGATGGTGGCGGAGGCGCGGCGGCGGTCGCCGGCCATGTCAGCGAGCCTTGCGAAATCAGTATCTACATCAGCTAACCTCGCAGATTTGCGTGACTCTAACAGCCTTATTTCATCAAGCCTCTTTGTTAGCTCTATTGGCACCTGGAACAAGGAAATATAAATGTTAAACGATCTTCGATTATGATTTTGTTCAAGTTTTATTGCTTATTATTAGTGTTCCGTGTGGAAACAGCAGGAACGTATCGTGGGCCACTTTTGGTTTAAAAAAAAGTTGTATGAAGACTAAGTTTTGAATCATTAGTTGGTAAGATATTGTTTGTAGAGGTTATCCTCCTCTGTCTATTTTTGAGTACCTGAGACAAGGGATATTAGGACAAAAAGGTAGGACATATTCAGAATTAAAACAAATACCTTTTCCAAGATTGGATGTATGTGATATTATTATTGTGTGCAGTTTTCGATATATCGGATGTTCCTGGTTACATGGTATTTCAAGTTTACCGACCGCAGTCGTAACTTTGTTTTTCACAGCCTCTCTGAGAAATACCATGAAACACAAACTTATACTTGCTGCCAGTAAAATGAATGTTCATCTTGACTACTGCGCCCTGCAAGTGTGGCTTCATAAGGTGTGGTCACGCGTACTTTCCCGCTTCTCAGTTTTATTAATTTTTGTATTCTTGTATTTTACAATCTACATTCAGTTTAAATGACTAGAAACTTGTTTCCATGGAAACAAGACCCTTGGTCTGTTATACGTGAAAGTTAATTGTAATGCCGTCATACAAGTGTAATATAAAAGCACAGGAGCAACAGTGGGTGTGTGAGATCAATATGGTCGACCTTCGCGCGGTCCGTGGTCGGACATGACGTCATGACCTAGCGCAGCCGGAATTGGAGCGAGCTCCGAGATGCGTTCCGTGTCACAAACTCTGTTCCTAAACCTAAATTGCAACGCCACAAACCGCAGTCTACCGTATCATTTCAAGTACATTTTGGGCTTTAAAATGCCGTCTACTGTAAACGATCCATAGCTATTGTTCTAAGGTAGACGTGCGTGTTTCCTGCATTTACGCACTCAGATACACATCATGACGTAAGCTTTACTATTAACTCACTAACCCGTTATTGTTACGTTTATAATTAAAAAAGTACAATATCACCAATAATGTTATGTCATTTGAGTTTTTGAAGGTGGTGAATTTTTGTGGTTCGATTCTGACGACATTACCGTCATACCTATACCTTTTTGTTATGTAATGGGTACTCACGATACGAAATTTTGATTTCTTAGTTGCCGATATTTCGACGGAGTTGCATGGATCGTGGTCATCGATCCGTGAGTACCCGTTACATAAAAAAATGTATCAATTCCGCGATAATATTAGCCTAAAATCAGATACCTATTCCTGTCTAATAGAAACAGTGTTAAACGCTGCTGTTTTGTAGTTTGAAGGGTGTGGTAAGGGAGACTTACTTATCTGACGCCGTCTAACTTCAGTGGCCACATACCATCAGCTGCATGCTCATTTGCAACTTCAATACAAATTTTACAATAAATTAAATTTCGCAAAATTAAAACAGAAAGATAACGAACATTATCATCGGTCTTGGGTTAGTTGTATAATATTTCCGGTATCACAATTTTCTGATATAAATTTATTGCTGAATAAATTGATTAGATAAATTTACAAGTAAACAAAGTAGTTTATAAAATGACGATTCAAGAATTGTAGACTAAATATACGCAAACCAAACTTAAGGTTGTAGAAACATTTACGTTTGCATCGTTAATATTATTATGGAAGGAACGCTTTCATACTTATTTCTCCTAGAGTTGCGTTTTTTTAAGAGTAGTACGAAATATACGCTTTCCTACTTAGTGCTCAGTACAATAACAATGTTTCGATGTTTTAGAAGATGGTAGAACCCTTTGTGGTTTGACTCCGGTAGCACCACCGCCACAACCACATGCTTAATGGCAGCAGTGTTAAACGCTGGCGTCTTCTGGTTTGAAGGGTGTGGTAAGGGAGACATACTTATTCGAGGCATTGCATCTTAGTCCTCAGGGGTAGCAACGCATCTGTGGTCTAGTTCAGATGGGATTTTAGTATCTGGGGTGGATTATAAATGTCCATTGGCGGTAGTTGCCACTTACTATAATGTAGACTGCATGCTTGTTTGCTACTCCATCGTAGGTATATATAGAAAAACAATGGAAAAGTAGCCTATTTTGTGTAAGACGTTTGTTCAAATTGGTGTTAGGTGTTCGTAATGGGTTCTAGATGTCTATAACATAAAAACTGACGCATTCTAGGTACGTATGTCGCGGTCGTACCTAGTCGGTCTCGGTTAATATGTGCAATAAACATTCAAGTAGTTGTTGACATTGCTTACGTTTTCGTCTCAGCTTCCTTCATGCGCTTGCGTGATTGACACAATACGTATAATGCGCGTGCGCAGCAACTGGTTTATAGTTACGTTTATCTTTTATCACATACGTCAGACGTTTGCAGGATCATTTAGAATAATTATTAAATAATAATATGTTTTTATCATCTCTGACGCTTCTAATCTTTCAAATTATTTTTATATAATGTGTCAGATAAAACAAAATATGTAATTAATTGGCAAATGTGTGATATACGACTAGCAAAGATATTTATTTATATTTGCCACAACTAGACTTTAGTCACGGCTTGTTGTAAAGTAGTTTTGCCCTAACTCTAAATCATATAACCGACAGTAATCACCATAAAATAAATTTAGTAGATATTTATTACCGGTGTAAATGTCATGTCAATGGTTTCAGTAGGTTTAAATCCGGTCGTACGCTCAAACAATTGTTAGATTCCTTGTAGAAGTTGAATGTTGTATGTATTAAGTCACGGAAGCAGTTTTAAAGTTTATGCGTGAAATATCTAAACATGAACCAGTCGTCTATCTACATATTAAATTATTCAGTACTTTTCATAACGTGTTACATGATCATAACACCAAGGCACCTACTTGTTACGTGTATTGAAGATAACTTAATATATAAGGTAACGATAATGAACGTAATATTTAACCTCAATTTAAAACGTATTGTAATACACAATTAACCTGATTCTATATTTGCTTCAAAATATCGCATTTGTTTAACTCACATGTATTTAAGATAACAGTATTTACACGTCAAACAGAAGCCCAAAATTGTTGTAATTGGGTCTAGTCCTTTATTTCGTCACATCATGCATATTTTTGTAAATTCAAGAGGATAGATTCGTACCTGTGTTTAGTAGTTTCACAGATTTCATTTTACAGACAGAGAGATACTGATAGCATAATGGTTGAAACTCCTGAGTTTTCAAAGCAAATGATATTTAATTTCTATTATGCACATAACATATTAGAAATTCATTATCATTTGCTTTAATGGCGAAGAAAAACATCGTGACGAAATCTACACACCTGAGAGATCTTAAAAAATAAGTTTTCAATGATGTGTGAAGTCTACCAATTTGCACTTGGGCAGCGCGACGGACTACGGCCTAAGCCCCTTTTACTCTAAGAGGAGATTGTTCCCAGCAGTTCGACAATAATGAGTAGACGTTAACGGTACAGATTTTAAGTGAAACAGTAGATCTTAAGTCCCATTGCAATAAAAGAGTTATAACAGAAGTACCTAGGTTGTAATTTTGGTATGTAGATCCGTTTCTTTGATCAGTATGCGTTGTCAGGTGAACGTGAGCCGCCGAGCGCTGATCACATCATGCAGATACTTTCACTTTTACCTGGCTTTGCGCGGAAGTGGACCGGCTCCCTCCCCGCCCGGGACAATGAAAGCAACTAAAATGATATAGTTTTAAGTACCGACGCTCATACTAAGTACCATTCTGTGATTTCGAAATCACCTGCACTTAAACTAGTTTTTTGACGATACATTTAACTAGTTTTTTTAAAGATTAAAATCTTTGTAGCAATAACCGTAACTATAGGAGGCTATTATTTAGATTTTAAAGATAATGCCGCCATATTTAATTTGAGCAGAACGAACTTCCTCTTAAAATTGAAAGTTGCGTATTTATTTCTTTTCCTGAATGTTTATTGTCTTTTTTGTGTAACTGATTTTTTTAGTTATTTACTACAAGTTAGCGACTCGTATTTTATGGATTATATATAAGCAAATACGTTCAAATATAACTTTATTATACACCTATTTAATGAGCTCGATGCGTATACGTATGTAGAGTATAAGTGGCCACTACGTTAAATTAAAATACGCAGACTTCAATGAATGCGTCCGTAAAGTTACTTCTCCTGAGGATTAAAAGTACTGGACGTGGCAGCACAGTAACCATATATTGTAATCGGGAGCACGTTTATCGGCAGCCATGACCGCCGTTGTGAGTGAAAGTCGCAATAAACGTCACCTACATTAATGACAGCAGGCTATTGTGTTAAGAGCAATAAGCTAAAGTGGAGCAGATCAGAGGACAATCGGGCAACGAGCTGGCGTGCCGCGGAGCCGGTGGCTGCAGTTCCTCTCGCGGCCGCAGCGACTCCCCTCACTCGCCACGTTATGTAAAAAAGTGACAACTGTTGCACAATTGCTTCATTCGATGGCGAAACTTGGCCGCTTATAAATGCCAGTGAAAGTCACCGAGTGACTTTGACATGGTAATTGACAATACCACGTCAATACCGCACGATGATGATAACATTAGTTAATTTTTATAATCATTTTGCATGGTATAATTTTACAGTTGATTCAATTATGCCTAGTATTCTGTGGAATTTCGCCCTTATATAATATTTACAAATACAATGTTATTATCAATAATAAATGTGACATTGAAATTCAGAGAAAGTTGTCTAGTGACATTTAGCATAAGATTGACCGTACTGCGTGAAGGCCGCAACGTTTATGGTAAGAAATAAGAGTAGATACTTGTTACAGAATGTTGTAAATTACGATGTACGTAAGCGTGGAATTTTGAAGAACTAAGTGTCAAAAAAACCATCGCATATTCTAACCTTACTATTAAGTAAGCGAATAACTTTAATAATTGATAACTCATTAAATTTAATAAATAAGCCAGCAACTTCGGTTATTTATCAAACGGTTTCTATATGACGGAAGTAATTGACCATGCAGTCCACTTGATGGTAATCGACTTCTGATAAAATTACAATTTTACCTGAGGTCGCTTACAAATACCCCTGAGGACTAGGTTCGAACGCTTCGGATAAGTGTCCCCCTTACCACATCGTACAAACCAGAATACAGTTTTGCTGTATGCTTATTAGGCAGATAGAGCTGTGACTTAAGTACATCTGGATTCAAACCATAGGGATCTACTCCATTTATAATTGGACCTACTTATGCAAACAGGAACCAATCCACACGACGACAGTTTTGAGAAAAAGCCATTTTTGTAAAAATTTTGTACACTGTAAAATTTTAGGTTATTTTTAATAAAATCTTTTTAGAATTTTGCACAAAATAATTTGTTCTATGTATACGAATATGTTATTGAAAATCATCAACATTTTTAATGATTTTGGCTTGCATAAGTAGGTCCAATTGTAGTCTGTGTAAAGGAGCCCTAAAAGTTACCATTTAAAAAGAAATAATTAAAACAAGTGAGTCATTAGTTGAAACGGAATCGTGCGACGCAGTGCATGTTACTCCGAGAAAGCTTCTGTAATTATATCATTCATATTAAGTTCCGGGAAATTTCGTCGGCTTTTGTTAAATAACCAAGTTTTCAACTCAAACTTTTTCACTCGTTTCGTTGTACTTTGTTATGGTTTATTTTAAATCTTTTTTACCTTGTATTTAAGTAAAAACGCCGCTTTTCGTTGTATGTTGTTACATTATATTTGAAAGGTGGTAAAACTATTGGTGGTTCGACTCAGGAGGCACCACCGCCACACCTGTTTCTGCCTAATAACAGCAGTGTTAAGTACTCTTGTCTTCTGGTTTGAAGAGTGTGGTAAGGGAAACTTACTTATCTGAGCGGCTCCAATTTAATCCTCAGGGGTAGCAACGCATCTATGGCAGACTTCAGGTAGGATTCTAATCTTATATGTGTTTAGACCTATTGCAACTTCAACCTCCTACACAATGGTTCCGGAGTGCAAATCAGATTTTTCGAAATTATGTGCAGATAAAAAAATTATCATTTATACTTTAATGGTAAAGGAAATTTCGTGAGAAAATTTACATGTCTGAGAACTTGAAAAAAGTTCTCAAAGTTTGTAGATGTATGTAGTTTACCAACCCGCACTTTACAATATGGTGGACTATGGCCTGTTCTTTCTCATTCTTAAATGAGATCCCTGCGATCGGGCAGTAGATCGAGGACTGCCTGTAAACAAAATGTTCGGATAGGACAAAGTCGGTTAAAAACATTAGTACCCTTAGCATGAGTTTTTTACGTTTAGCGACTCGACTGTCGTTAACGAGATGGCCGATACATTATGATAGCAGCGCACCTCTTTTTTGCTAGGAGAAGTATGAGCCAACTTGTTAACGACGATCGAGTCGCTAAACATAAAAACTCATACTAAGGGTACTGATACCTGCGGCGCGTACTAATTCATCCGCGAATGAGTCCCGTAGACAAAGAGAATTGTCTCAACGTATACACTCGCGGACGGGAAGCGAGAATTGAGACAAAATTTTTGTAGAAACTGCTCTTTTCGCCATCCGCAAGATTAGATTCAAGGGGATAAATCTCCTTCCCCCCACTCGTGTCGCCCATTTTGTGTGAAGGCTTTATTCGGGATTATTTATACAGAACATTTCGCTCGCTGGCTTGACATGCTGAATAACGTCCTTTAATCTCTTACGTTACGTTGGAATAGTTGGTAGACACCTTCCCTTGAGAGTGACTAGTTTCTTTTAGTACGAAATATAAATATACGGGAAAATAAACCTTTCTACTTTATTAAATTTTATTGTCGCCGGTTTTAACAGTTTTAGGTAGGTACTATCCTGTTTTTTATTACTTGAAATTATAATATTTAGGGTCTTATTATTCATACTACTACAAAGTGTACATTTGACTTTCGTAAAAACGTTGTAAGATATAATACTTTACACATAATTGTACAGAACTTTAAAATGCAAAACTTTATTACGATGTCTACGAAAAATACATCTCATGCACATATAAAATATTACAAATAGTTGTGTTAATATTATATGAACATTATACATTGTAATAATAGACTACATACTTTTCAGCACACATTAAACTTTTGAAGCATAAAATATGCCAATAAATGCAACGGAATGCTAGCATCAAGCCATATCCTAACGCGTTTGTAAGTTAGATTGGAAAACTTGCTAGTTGTGTTGCTCTGCAGATGTACCAACACGCGCATCACGACGGCACAGGTGGTTTTACAGGAACCCATTACTCTCTCGCTACTCTTTTGAGTCCCCTCTCAGGAGGAGAATGATATTAAGACTCCATTCGAACGTGTCAGACAAAACATATTTTAAGGCGTGAAAAAAAAAATTACGATAAAGATAAACCGAGTTCTATGTAACCAAAAAATAAAAAATCATTTGAATAAGTATTGATTTACTACTTAGTTTTCAAGTCGGCACTCAGTCTATATTCCGCTGGATTACGACGTAAATCGTGTTTAATTTATCTCTTGATCATTTTTGGGTATGTCTAATAATTTCTGATTTAATCATCCACGCACACTTAAAAAGATCACCTGTATATGTAAAATATATGAAACAACATTATTTTAATGTGTTTAAATTTTACATGGTTAAATAATACCTGAAATAAGATATTAACGGCTGTTTGTAATTAGCTTACGTTAACAATTTTTTTCTAGTAAAGTTAAAATTATTGGATTAAAAAATTGCAATTAAAAAAAAAAACTTTTAAAATTTCAACTTTTCAAAAAACAATTAATTTTTTTTATCACAATTTTGTCACGTTTTTTACGACTGATCATTTCTAATGGCCTAACTTACATACTGTCTCGGAGAAAGTACTAAACAATCAAGCAGCTTTAATTTTAATATAATTGGCCCTGTAACGTCCTTACATGCACTATTGAAAAAACCCAATTATATACAGATTTGACGATTACTACATTCAGTACTTTCCTTTAACACCTTTCTAACTTTATATAAGTAAGTATATTCGTTTCCAAAACCCATCACCAAGTATATTACTGAAGTTTAGTTCGAGATATGTTTTTAGTCTCTATTATTTACCGCAACTACAAGATAAATATCGTGTGCATGTGATGTAGCTATCCCATTCTTCATGTAGTGAAGTTAGATTGGAAAACTTCTCAGTGCAATGTTGCTCTCGCCCCGTCCGCAACACATTAGTGCCGACTGTTCCATGAGTATCACAAATTGTTAATTAATCTAACTACATGCTGCATTGAGGGTGTTTATTTGTGGTTTGTTCAAACAATTATACAAATTCTGTTTTCAATTGTCTATATATAAGACCGTTCTTGGGATATTTTTAATACATATAATATGTTTAATATATGTAATATGTTCAATATTATACAATTGCTTTCGCGTTAGTAATGAATTAATTTTAACAAATTTTTCATCATTCATCAATCTAACCAAAATTCAAAATTTGAAAATTATTGCCTAAAAAAATTCACATATTTCGAACTTTGCCAAACTACTACAATGTTTTAGAAACAGTGCTTTAAAACTATGGCTATTGCAAAAACCAAATGAAAATCGGAAACATGAAATGGTACAACTCATTTTAACGTAGGCCCGATTTTCACACTACCATAATAGTGATGTAATAATACTGAGAAATTGAAGGAATCGGTTGAGCCAGACATAATTACATGAGTCATTCTTAGACCTTTAGAGTAGCAACACATTTACTTTAAACTTCAATCGAGTATCAATTCTATAAGCAACTATGAAAATTTATGAAATGAATTGTACACTCATTTATACTTGTACAATGAAAAATATATCTGTAATATCGTTTATGCATTGTAAATACAACTTGGCGACAAAACCTCTTGAAAAGAGTCCGTAGGCTTTGTTAGTAAAATAAAACACAGACCTCTGATGATACTTTAAATAATTTTCAAAACTGCATGAATAATGCAAAGAATGCATAAATATCTTGCTTAACCATGGTATAAATTATGCTTAAGGTTTCACCAAAGTGGAGACTGTAGTAAATGTATGCAATATAAAATCACAAATAGGTTCGTACAGTATAAAGCAATAACTTACTCCTATATTTATAATCCTTATATTTCTAGTATTTATGTCAGTTTTTTTACAAGCTTAAAGTAGCCAACAAGCTTGCATGTCACCTGATAATGAGTGATCACTGCCGCCCATAGAAATAATATGTTTATGTTCCTAATTAATTCCATATATCCTTCCCAAGAACTCAGATGTTTGCCGCATATGCAAGTCAGCCAGCATCAAACCGAACTGAAGTACTTCATATTGGAAATAAGCGCAGCACTGGTACTTCGTCGGTAGAGCCATATTGATTGTACTACCTATATCTACCATCTGCATTGCATGTTTATTTTTAGTCCTCATAATACGAAAGGTTTCGGCACTTGTAATCTCTAATAAATAATCAATCTTGATGATTAAGCGTTAACAGTTACAACATTAGTCAATCACGTAAAAAGTATACGCAAAGAAATGGTATATCGTAAATGCATTTTTTGTAAATTTTTCCTTTATTATTATATTTTATTTATATACAATCCACAATTCCAAACATACTCTCAATTTAAATCCTTATTTAGTCTGTCAACTGCACATCCGCGTTTTGTCGAGCAGACTGAACAGAATGGAGCACACGCCCGCAGTACAAAATGAAATGGTACAATTTATTCTTTTTGTCATAGCGTCATTGTACCATCCCGGGTTCGTAATTAGTGCCGCTCGATCTTTCAGCACAACTTATAAATTAACACTAGGTGATACATTGGAGTATTTTTGAAAGTAAATTCATAATTGAGATTGTCTTCTACAGCAATGTATACCTCTGTAGTGCTGTTGTACAGAATAGCATCTATTTAAAAAATGACTAGTTGAACACATCGAAGTTAAGAGGTCCAAGGCGTTTCAACTTAGTTCTCAGCGGTAGCATTTGTTGTCGACATCAAGTAGGACTCTAATCTTATCTGAGGTTGGCTACAGACGTAGGCGGTAGAAGCCATCAGGTGGACTGCATGGTCATTTGCTACTTCTATACATTAAAAATATATACT
>DWRA01000454.1:0-24696 GCA_018250295.1 Spathilepia clonius | reverse complement strand
CATGCATGTATATTTAAAAAAATAGGGAAATAACAAAATATGTTAATCGAAAGGTTGTGTATAGTTCAAAAGTAATACTGCTTGAATTATTAACCACACCAGAACTTTTCAAAATGATGCTGTCGAGGATTACTTTAGCTTATAGTAATGTTTTATTGTGAATGGGATTTAAGTCCTAGCTTAAGTCTTTTATGTAGCAACAGACAAAAAAACCAAACTCTTAAATTCTTTAAAATCAAAATGAAGCCATTTATTTGCAAGAACATTCACAAGTCCTTACAATTGGAGCATACAAATTAAATACTAAAATCGAATTTACTTTAGAAAAGTCACACTTTTTTACCAACCTAATTTATAAGACAGGCAAAATTGGTTATTTTGTCACACTAAGGTAACAAGGCAATCAATTTGAAATCTCGCCCGCCTGAGCGCCAGACGTCGTTTGTCAAAGTCGCGTCTCAAAACGTTAGTGCTCAATTATTTTGAGGTAAATCGGAGCACGCGTACAAAATGTCCCAGGTACAGCTTGATTTATTAGCGGTGATTTCGTATGAGAAATTAGTTTTTACCTACAATGCGCTAGACTTAGGGATAAGATCTGTTCTGCTATTCGCTATGACCTTAATTATAATGGTTTGTATAGAAATAGTGTGGAGCCGTGTTCTCTATTTAGAATAAGAGGTCACACTATTACTTGTAATGATTATAAATTTCATTTCGATGTCTTTTTAAACTATTAATAGTTTCCAATCTAATTCCATTTCAAAATGTAAGACACTTCCGCGGTTTGACTACGATAGTACAGCTACCAAAAATATAGTTTTGTCTCATATCTATCTATTGTTAATCTATTATCTATTGTTAGGCGCTCTGGTTTAAAGAGTTTGGACTAGTAAGGATATAGGTACACGAGTTGTTTGAACTTAATCGTCGGTGGTACAAATTTATTTATTTATTCAATCCTATTTCAGTTAAATACAGATGCCTATAGAGCGATTGTAAGCAGTGATGGGTTAGTGATTAGAGATGTGCCTTCACGATCAGGAGGTCTGCCGTTCTAATTCCAGGAACGCGCCTCTGATTTTTCAAAGTTGTGTATTTATTAAAAATTAATAATCAGTCCTTTCTTGCTTAAACAATCAAGACATTGTGAGCAAAAGATAAACATTGACGAATCTAAAAAAAATCCTAATGGTGCATGAAGTCTCCCAATTCGCCATAACCAGTATTGTGAGCTATAGCCTAAACCGGAAGGGGTTTAAATTCTAACAGGAGACCCTGTAATGAGAGAGTAATGGGTTAACTACATGGGTGGTTGTGATAATTTACAATCAGGTAGATTCAGATATATTAGTAAATATCCCATAAACTCTGAAATTGTTAGTTGCTTTATTATATGAGATCTAAATGCGGTATTTGTATTTTTCGTATAATAAGTGCTTGTTAGCAATCAATTGTGTAAGATTTAGGTAAATCTCGGATCATTCAAATCTGATACATATTCAACACGAACCTCTCTATCAAAGAACACACGAAGTAAGAACGATATCCTATTATCCCCGTATAGGCTTGTTATCCCGGTTCAGAGGCGAGTAGAAATATTGGGGGTGGTTGTAAACCAATTCCAGGGGATTATCGGGACGACAAATATCCGGGGATAAAGAAAGGGGATGGTAGATTCGTTGAAGATGTGTCTTGATTATTCTGGGAAAGAAAATTTGTTTTTGGTGTGTATGTGGTAGTGTCACGGTTTGTGCGTCGAAATTTGTTTTTTAAATACACTGAATCTATTATAGTTATAATAGTTAATTAATTTATATTTTTTTCAATTAAATGTGTGAAAAAACATTTGATTTTGATAAAGTAAGTAGAAGAAAAGAATTTAAGTCCGCTTAGTGATAAGTGATGATCAATTTAACATCCGTAATCAATTCTGCATCCTGAATAGGATGAGATATCTATGTGAGGTTTGAAACGTTAGAAATTCAAGGAAGAGAAAATTAGCAAAGATCTTTCGCCAGTCTAAGCGACCATGCATAGAGAGCCGCCGTGCTCTGATTGTCTCCATTACTGGCTTTGGAGGTTGTATATACACATACAATATGTTAAGAAAACTTCGATATTCGACTTAATTGTCATCGTAATCATAAACATTTTATTGTACCTTATAATAAAGAGGATTAGAGCATAGTCCATTATAACGATCATGTGTGAGATGGTAAACTTTACGTACCTATGAGAATTTTTTGAAAGATCTCTCAAGTATGCAAGTTTTCACGATGTTTTACTTGATCCTTATTGCAAATGATAATATATTTCTAATACGCAAGTAAAAAAAAATCACAAGTCACCAACCAAATATCATTTATATTTGTCAAAGTTTATACTGCTTTTAGAGACCAAAATAATTCATTTCAAGAAAGTAAATTTTGCCGACATGATGCGAAGCGATATTCCTGTAAGGTACATTGAAATTGCAGTCCACGTTTTAATAATATTTGTGTTTGCTCTTGGATAATAAATGACACTAATTAAATACCGAAAGTGTTAACAGAATCAACCCATTATGGGATTTTAAGCCTTAATTCCATTACAATTGGACGTATAATCACATAATCGATTCAGTCCACTGCGGAATGGAATCAATTCATTTAAAAACCAAACAGATCAGCCCAATCAACGCTGCAGCGAAACAAAAGTCCTGTCCGGTTCCGCAGTGAGGGAAACAAAACAAAATGTAACCGGATTAAACTGGTTTAAACCGGTGCAAACCGACGCAATCCAGCCCGCGCTGGTAAGCGATCGCGGTTCACGCACAGACATGTTTAAGCACTTCCATACGTTACTTTGGCGAGCTTTCGATGTCAAATTGAAAAGCATTGTGCTTTTCCGAAATAAAATTCCAGTAAAGACCTACAATCACAATACGAAATAAAATATCATTGTCGCTACACCTATGACAATTGTTGAATAATAAATGTATTGAATGAACAATCAAATAAATCGCTAAACGATGATACTTCAAATCTTTGAATCTGTAAGATATTGAGTACACACTGCGTCGTTCTGTCACGTTATTTAAAACACTGAGCATCTCAACGAAGGTACATACACTCTAGAAATATAATTCTCCTTCTGCGAAAATCTGTCAGAAACCTAAGAAATACGATAGGAATTCATTAACTCACTAATTATCAGAGGAGAAAAAATGTAAATTTAAAAATGACTTATTTTATAAGTGAAACCAGAGCAAAACATTTCACAGCAAAATAACCTCAAAACGAAACGGCTGTAAAGGTTTTAAAGAGAATAAAACGGGTAAGATACGGAAACCATACAAACGACAAAAGGTAAAGGTAAGGTACTCCGATGAAGCATTCCAATAAAGTCAGAAACTAAAGTTTTCAAGAGATCCTTTTGTACTTAGAAGTAGCGTTCTATTCTACGTTTGTAAGATGAAGGCCAATTTATTACATTATCGTTCATCGCTTGCTTTGATCAAATATTTTTGGTAAAGGTTGTTAATATTTTGAGAATCATTTCATCATAGAAAAATATGTGACTTTTTTATTAGTAATAAGGCAAACAGGCCAATTGAACGAAATTAGTCCGCATTAGGTCATGGACATTTGCAATACCAGCGGAGTCGCCGATGTACACCCACCTTTGTATATAAGAGCCCATTTCGCACTTGTCCTGAAGACCCCCATGTAAAAGTGCTCCCCATGAAAGATGTTCATTCCACGTCTTGCACATTCATGGCAAAAATGTATGTTATTTCATTTTGAAAGATTTAGCAGAAGTGTTTACCCGAATTTAGATTTACTTGTTATGAAAAATTTCTATTTCCAGGTGTCCATAGCACCTATGTTAGGAGCATCTAGGTATAAAGTGTTTCAAAAGCAATTTTATGAAATAGGAGTATAAATCGAGAATTGTACTCCAAATTAAAATACTGGAAATGCCTTGTACCTGCCAATCATATACCACAATGAGCAACCATTAACAAATCAAAACTACAAGCGATTAATCAGTCCTGTTTACACGCTACAGTCACTCAAGTCGCACTCTACAACTGAGTTTAATGAGCACGCATCGAGGCGTGCCGACCGCGCGTCTGAGCCGCCCACTGCATGACAAGCACTCAGGGCTGCGAGGTGGATCTTCTTATACTACATAGTACTACATAGTATAGAATCCATCTGGCAGCACTGAGTGGATTTGGATTCTATATTTTTTTCACGATTATAAACTCACAATTATAATTTGTTTACTAATATGGTAGTAATGATTATTAATTAATTAATAATGAACTAATAGTTATAAATATTTTTAGGTGTAGTCATTCTTCTTATTACTTTTAAAGAAGGTCTAAATCATGTAATTATAATACTCTTCTCTCTCCCTTTGCGAAGAATAATTAGTAGAACGACATTCATACATTGCACCAATTTTACTATCATATTTTCTTAACATGAAGTATATTTTCATCCATATTTATTACTGCTTAACACATTAGCAAAATTAAAACTTCGGAGATGTGGTAAACGTAGTTAATTCTTTCCTAATTCCGAAGCGTCAACCCTAAAAAACCGCACGGGATGTAATTACCCAGGTTAATTTAATTCCGCGCCACGAACACGCAAGCCAATTTTTACGCGCCCAAGACACTTTAGACCCAATGGAGTGTTTTAATTTGATGTTATATTGCGGTACTCACGTAGTTAATAACACTGACGTATGATGAATTTTTATATGGGTATAAAATGTACGAAATGGGATATTCTGAAAATTCAAAAACACACGTGATGTAACCACCCTATTCGTATTATATTATGGCTATTTTTTGTCATATAACAGCAGTGTTATTTATTCACTGCTGCGTTCTGGTTTGGAGTATGGTAAAGCAGTAACTAAATATATGCATGTGACAGTAACGTACATGTAGTGTTGAAATTTAGTCTTCAGGGTTAAAAACGCTTGTATAATCGATCTCTCAAATGACTCTATTCTTATTTGAAAAGATTACTGAGTGGCAGTGACCTCTTAAAAACACGTGATAGGCACGCTCGTTTGCAACTTTAATTCGCCATTTTGCAAATTTAATACAAATCGTAAGTATACTATATTATGTATCTAAATATCACGATCACTGTATTTATTCAATGAAATAACGATTACTTTTTGGATGCGTTATTTATTGAAGCCAAGATCAAGGCCGGTATTATTTCTCATTGCCTCTAGCTCGTTTTCTATAATATGTGCGACAGAAACATACAGAAATGTCGCCATATGGAATTAAAATCTTCATTTAATCAAATTATACAAACGATAACCTTTTGTAATCAAACAAATTAACGGTGGTACTTTGACACAGCAGTATGAAATAACCACGGTAATAACTTTTGTAAGCAAATATCTCAAATCTTGGCTGCTCATTAAAAGTTGTCGCTCAGTGTTTTACTCTTAATAACTCTTGTACGGAAACAATATGCAACATGATGAGCTATAAGCGATGAACGATTATGGAGCGTAAAAAATTGTCAGTTTAAATATTTATTAACTTTTATGTTGACGAAGAAAGTATATTTTGAACATATCAAAATAAAGTGGTAATTGCCGCCCATGAATATTTGCAATCTACTCCAAATGGTGCAAACGTCCTGCTATACGTCAATACAGATTCAGTTGCCTATGAGAACCAAACTGGCGACTTCATATTGATATACAATAACAAACCAAACTGTAATATGTTTATACAACCTTCAGGTAAAGGTAAACAAATTAATATGCTGATTGAATATGAAAACTGCCTTTGTAATAAATTTTAAAGCAATATTTCAATGAAGTAAATTGTAAAATTTACCTGTTTGAGCCCGTTTCAAGTTTTAAAAATCAATCTATTTTGAAGGGTTGCAAGGCTAAGTGTATTCAACTTTAACCTTAACGGTAACAATGTATGTTTAAAAGCCCTTAGATAGTTCCTTCGGACCCTAGACTAAGTAAATAATGATCGTCTATTGAATTAATATAGAAGTTATAAAAAATATAGACCATATTTTCTTTCATTCAACTTTAAAAGGTTCATCAGTTGACGGTCTGATTTGTGGGCGGTAATTTAGTTTTTGTTGTACAGTGCGGCAGTAATAAAACTTTTTAGCTTGCCACTCTACTAACACACTGTCAGGTTTTCTCTTGCTGGCTCAATTACTTGTTGGTTCTACATTGTTTCTGGTCCTGAAGCGTATATTGTACACTAATTATATTATCTGTTTGCAAACAATTCTTGGAGAGCAATTATTAATTGTAATTTGAAACTAATATGCAGATTCTAAGTTCCTGTTGATCGATTGGGCAATAGATAGAAGCACCCATTTGTTACTAGATCTGCAGAGTTAAGCAACGTTTGCCGCAGTCAGAACTTTAATGGGTGAGCTAATAGCTAAATTGATTGTGCGGTCGGTAATTCAAATTGGTCCAATGAGAGTCTGATTCACGTGGACATTATTGCATGGTATTTGGTTTCCCGAATTAATTTATTTATTTTTGACAAGTTTTACACAAGAGTGTTTAAGCTTAAAGACTTCATGCATAAATTGACCTTTAAATTTGAACATGTTTAATTATGCTTCTCGTCTTTGATTGAGTTATTAACCGTTGTATAAAGAATGCTAAAGTACTTTCTAAAAATATATTGACAAACACGACAGTAATTCTATAATGATTCGGCTCTTCTTGTATTTTACGGGACTCTAATAGTAGCCAGATTAATGTCTGAAAAACTAAATAAAACACCACTCCGACGGCGGTAATCTCTTTGTGATTCCTCGAATAAATTTATCTCTAAACAAACAACACGTTTTTATTCAAGCTTTTTGTTTCCACTTTACCCTCATTTACTTTCTAAATCCCTGTAAAAACCTCTTGAAAGCAGATCATTTTTCAGGCCACTTCAGCAAAATTCAATTTTAGCGAAATTAAGCTCGCCTGAACCTTTAATATCCAAAACAATTTTGACCTAAAACACGGCCGGCTAAGTAACTTAGGTAATTTACAAAGAAACAAAACCGAATGGCCCGGTAAAAGGTAATGGCTATATAGTTAACGAGAGATGTAAAAATACGAAGGAATCACAATTAACGGCTGGTTTACACTTGTCTTCTTAAGTCCAGTAGAGAGAGAGAGTTATGTCGTTACTGGCTTTGTGAGAAATGAATGACGATGTCAAAACTTTCTGTAACTACAATATGACGATATTATTGGTTTAGGTATTTGTAAGTTGTAACTTTTTAGGCTTCCGTAGCCAAATTCGGAAAAATCGGACCCCTTATAGTTTCGTCGTGTCTGTCTGACCGGCCGTCTATCCGTTTGTCCGTCACAGCCACTTTATTCGGAAACTATTAAGATCACAAAGTTGAAACTTGGTAGGTAAGTGTATTCTTTAAACTGCTTTCCGAATGGTGTACAAAAATTAAAAATAAATTAAATTTAGCGGGTACTTCCCATACATGAAACAGAAACTCAAAAAAAAAAATCTTATCTACCCGTGCGGGATGTCTATAGAAAGGTCTTCAAAAATGACATTGAGTTTTCTAAAACCATTTTTTCTCAAAATCGATTGTTTGAGAGATAAGCCTTTTCAAAACGGTAAAATGTGTGTCCCCTCCCCCCCTCTAACTTTTAAACTAAGATAGCGTGAAATCTGGATAAAACATATGTTGTAGATGTCAAGGAAAACTTTCCACGAAATTTATTCCGAACAAGATACGCTTGACAGTTTTTGAGATATAGCTCTTTTTCAAAAACCGAATAACATAACTTTGTATTTCATACAAATGCTACGAAAGACAAACTTATGTTGGTAGGTGTTTGTAATCGTATGTTTTATATATTACATAAATAATATCACGTATTACATAAATAATATCACGTATTACATAAATAATATCAATAATATGTTTTGTTTTATCTGCTGCTATTTAATGATGATGCTACGGAACCCTTCTCCTGTGAGTCCGACTCTCACTTGGCCGTTTTTTTATTTCTACTTGCTTTAATAAGCTTGGCGATAAGCCACTAAAATATTTTACATTACCTTGAATCCTGAAGGTAGTAGTATGAAGGTAGCAGAACGCTTTGTGGTTTGAATCGTGGAGACAACACCTCCACACCTATTTCGCTCTAATAAAATCAGTGTTAAGCGTTGCTGTCGTCCGATTTTCAGGATTTGATATAGAAGGCACACTTATCCGAGACGTACCAACTTAGTCCCCAGAGGAAGTCCTCTGAGGTTATTCACAGATGTTCAGGCGCGGTATTTATCGCGTCAAGTAAACTGCACACTCATTTTCTCACTACTAATTTGAAAAATATTCACTACACCAGAGGAATAGTCGTTACATTGATTCTTGTCTGACCAATATAATAAAGAATAAGATCTGTCACGAGAGCTATTTCAACTTCGACCTCGTAAATTTTAAAAATATTGTTTATAAAGCTTACAACTTAATAGAGTGTGACGTGATGTGTAGGGGTAACCCGTGATCACCAGTAGGACATAAAGAATATTGCAGTTATTCCATTCCATTCTCAAATAAAACTGTATCGATCGTAATATCTCACTTTCGAATGCTCGCAAACTATTTTTATAACATAAAAAGAATTGGATAAGCGGTCCATTATTCGCTACTGAGCAATGTAAATCAGGCTTAAAACGTAGTAGCCCTATAAAAGTATTCCAATTGCCGGAGATAATGAAAAAAGTTGTTCAAATGATCATTCCGTTGCCAGCGAGTTGGGTGCAAAATTCGAAACTATGCGGCAGTCCACCGGATTCGTAGTGTTTCACAACAAAATGATTTTAAAGAGGAGGTGAAAAGCCAGTCTTTGTACATCGACATACTTTGTCTATAAGAAGTAAAAAAACTAGAATACTCTGTATACGAATCCTGATAATGCCTGAACTTATATTCAAAATTTGTTACTACTCGTAAGATGTGTAATGAATCTCGAAAAACTGTATTTTGAGCACTATATTATTGTTTTAAAGCTGGACTAATAATAAGTAAAGTTCAATAGCGCTTTTATTTAGGATCTACATAATATATGTATATGGTGTTAGCACCGTTTTGTAGACGTTTGAAAAATTTTGAGTTTGATATTGAAAATTTTATCAATCTGCATCTACTAGATAGTGACGTTTGTTTAGTTGTGTATATCCATTTATTTGAATAAATACATAAATAGTAAATATAGGAATCATAATCTTATCTAAGTAGAATAGAATCAAATTTCAAACATGAGTTAACTTTGTGTGCGTATTGACTTGCTATCAGTTTGGTCGAGACCTTCCACTATACTACACGCTTTGTTCTAAGTTCTGTAATAAAATGAAATTAATTTTCTTATCTTGTTTTTGTAATTAAAACCTTTTAAACTCTCTAGTAAAAGACCCGTAACAGAACGTAGAAACCACTTCGGCTTAACGCAGTAGCATTTCTGATTCCGCACAACTTCAGAAAGATAATTACTTCCTGATGTAAAAACTGGAGTCTTTTATACTCGTCGGAAAGTTTTTAACTCCTTAGCAAACTGCGAAACTGGCTTCCTCCGACTTTAAGTTATTTCTATGCCTACCTATTTTGAATGGATTCATTTTGCTAACTGCACGATACAATTGGTTTGTTTCATGCTTATTGTAGACATAAGGGATTAATAAAATTGTTATTTTGTGCACAACATTTTTTTCTAATAAAATCAAATTTGTATCACATTTCAGTTGCTCAAAAAAATGGACGGAGCGGATGAAATAAGCGTTGCTCATGCGATAGTTGTCAGTTGTCAGCTTATTGCAAATTAATAGTCTATAGAGTCTGTTGTAATGACATATTGTGTCATAATATTATTATAATCCAGCACCTCCTGTCGCATAACTAAGCGATATATATAGCATATTTCCATTTACGGGCAGTTAGAATTAACTAATCTTGGGTATATATTGAATTTTAACTATCGATAGCTTTTAATCGAGACACACCTGTCACGAAAGCACTTACGATAAAATTGATTAAAAGGAATTTATTACATAAATTTTAATTTTTTTGATGGGAGTATCTGTAAAGAATTGTCTGATTAATTTCTATTATTTTTAATAACGGAAATTAATCAGACAATTCTTTAATTAAATTTTAATTCAGTACAATTATTAAGTAATAACCTGCCTCTGTTTCTCAGGCCACGTTCAATGTAATTACGAGCGTGTTTGCATTAAAGTCACGGCTCGTACGCGCTAAGATCGCAATAGTAATGACGACATTACGATAACGGCGCAATTAGCGTACCCGGATCGCTTCCTACATATTGTTAGCGTAATTAGGGAACAAAGATCTAATAATGGGGAGTTTCATTTGTTTGCAGAGGAGATTGAGTAATCTTGTGAGGATTGTTAAGATCCTAGCTTTAACAGGTATTTCAACCAGACGAGGTCAGTTAATAAAAATTCAAAATTCCGATGTCTGAATTAATCTACGGAACCATATCGTCAACTTTAAATAAATAAAAAATATATAAATGTCTATATAAAAAATCGTCGTTTATCTACGGAATCCAATTTGTCTATTTTGCCTATTTTATTGCATTTGCTGATGCGCTATTGTTTAAAGTACGTCTTGAATACAAGAAGCATTGTAACTTAGTTCTGGAAAACACTCTAACATTTACAACGCGTCTTTAGGATTTCTTTATCTGGAAACTATTCTCCATAACGTTGCTTTAATGTTTTAGGACTGAAACTATTAATAAATGCAGAAATAGTCTGCGCAAATTATACCCTCTTTAAATTAAAGCAGTACTTACAAGAGTTATTTTGTTTAAACTTAAAATTGTACCAAATATTCAAAAGCCACACGTCGGCAAATAGACTGTCGTTAATTGTGAAACGTTTGCACTCCGTCCGAGTTGTCAGGGCAATGACGCACGAGTAACAAATGGCTGAAAACCAAACTAAATTGAAACCACTTTATTGAACACAAATTAAAATATATGTATATAAAATGCGAGTGTCCATATATAATTTTATACTACTAGAACTAGAAAATTACGAAGACACGTAGAATCAATTTTTTTACCCAAGTACGATCAGTTTCATCTTGAAAAGCAGTGGTTTTTGTTTGACTTATGCCGCAAAAAAGGGCTTTATGGAGATGTAGCCTACTTTTTAAGTTTAAAATACTCAGAGGTTTCACTTAAAATTCTACATCTTGAATTTTTTTTGCATTTTTATTTTCTTATACCTGTCACTACTTTCTTCAGTGGTGCATTTACGTAACTTTCTGGAAAGTTAATAGGACACATAATACATAATCAACTTCCTAGTTACTCGTCTTTTTTATTATACATTTTTCCCATGAGTACATTTCTGACCCAGTCCGGGTCTCGTATACAATAACAGCACCTACAGGGATCCTACATGAATTCAATTGTAACGTACAGCTGGGTTCTGGAACTGTGGATCGCCTCAATTTTCTTCGAAATTTAGTTGCTTCTTCCATTCACTACTTTAAATTGACGAATGCTTTATTAACAGTAAAATTGAAAACTCATTTGTCTAAGAACATCGCAAATTCATATCTCATTCGTATCTTTCTTTTCATTTGTAGTGTAAGAAAAATTGTCTCGGTGTGTATTTTTAAACTCACCCGTTTCGCAAAAAGTCACCCACGCGTTGCGCTAGAGGGGCCAGCGCTAATTGTCATACGTTTGCACTCCATCCGCGCCGTCAGGACAATGACGCGCGTGAAACAAATTGTCGCAAAACCTGGCACATTCCAGTTTTGGCTGCAGAATTGGTCAAAGGATCGAGCTGGGAATAATTGAGACTGGCGTAAGTCATTAAGTAACGATTCTTTTAGTAGAAGCAATTTGAACATCTCTGTTGCAGTTCCGCTCCATCATTCCACGTCTATAATAATTTTTGTACGAAACAGTCATATCTGAAATTAATCACAGATACATTGCTATGCTTGGGGGTTTTGGCAACTTTCCGCAACGCAACAAGAGATGGCGCTACTGCGTTCTGAACCACACTTTCGAAATTTTTTCAACATGCTGCATATACAAGGTGAAAACTGACACTATTGGAGCACCACTCCCTGAACGTGATCACCTAGTCCGGCGGGAGACCTCCCTTTTCCAAAGAGATTAAGATGGAATGCTTATAAAATGTGAACCTGTTTGTGACGCCCTTCAAACTATAAAACCTATAGGCCAGAAAGTAGTATGGTAGTGGTGGTACCGATATCAAACCACGACGACGTCTTACATATTTGGAAATTCGAGAGGGTAAGTTCTTTCAATTTGATTGTATGAGGAATCCGACCATTTCGTACAATGCTAGGCAAACTGAGATATATTGCGCACCACATCACAAGCGCAAAGGTTATCATTAATGTGGCTCTTATCAGCCTTTGTGTTACTCTGCTCTAAGTGGTTCACGCACGCGAGCTGCTTACGCGTTTTAGGCTGCTTACACAAATAGGGTAAATTGTTGGGCATTTTAAAACAGTGAAGAAATGTCTATACTTATGTGATCGTTGTCACAATTTAATAAGCGTAAGACATTTAATAAGTTATATTGTTATATATCGTTGAAGCTGCCTAAAGGGATTCGGGATTGAATATCCAAAAGATGCTATTTGCGGGAAGAAAACTACGGCGATCTACATTTACAAACGCGATGACTAAGATAAACCCACATGCCCTATGCAGACCAAGCGAAGCCAAGCATAGTGATATATATGAAGTTATAGAATAATTAATAGGAAAAATGCATATAACTGTTAGGAAATTAAAATGTATTGGTTGAAAATGTGACAAGTTAAAATCTTCTTAAATAATAAAAACGAATATATATACATGCCACATAGGTGGGAATTTTATGGAATATATAAATGGACAATGGTGTACCCATTTAATATCAAAAACCATTTAGCATCAGGGGGATTGTTTTCGATAATCCTATTTTTAGGTCTACGGATGTGCAACGGCAGACACAAAACATTTAATATTGCTTAAGTATTTGCTAGTCCTTGAATTGATACAACATGTTTCAAATACTTGAATGTAAAGGTGACTACTATGAAACAGCATCACCTTTACCATCATCATCAATTCATTATTGTCCTGCTGCTGAATATAGGTCTCTCGGAGGATTTAGGTCATAGTCCATTACACAGGAAAAGTGCTGTACATATTTGATAACTTTTTTAATAGCCAGCGTGTAGGTTTCCTCTCTTGTTTACCTAGAACGTCGATTCGAATAGCCTCGTCTAAGCAGAGCCTTACGTGTACAACCGGAGGTGGCAGGTCGCCGTCGGTTGCGGCCGCTAAGTAAACTTCCGCCGGGGCCTCCACTCGCCGGATGTGAATTCTCCCATTTGGCGGTAACGGAGAGCACTTCCGCCATTATTTCGTATATCGTTTTGTTTCGTGCGCCATTCCGTCGGATCTCTGGTTTGGTTTTGTTGTTTTTATTAGGTTAGGTTTTTTGTAAGTTTTATTAAGATTGTTTCTTTAAATTTAACACAAAGTCAACGTAATGTAAAACTTTCTTATACACTTTGTAATATGTGATATGACTTAGTTATGACTTTTATCTTAAAATTGATCTTAGCTAACGTTGCTAATTTGAACAGTAAGCTACACATTAATTGCTCAAAAACAAAAACAGGATCTACCTTCTAATTAGGTGTTGCAAACATGATTTTAAAATATGATGATGCCCTCTAGCATATTACCTTATACCGTATAAGTGTAGGGCTGACAAGTATATCAAGCTGTTCGGGATAATTGACCATCGCAAAGTGCTAAAACGGACATATTTTCGAATTTTACAGATTATATGTTTTATTTGAATTATTTATATAAATAATGTAAGCTAGGTTTTTTCTTACTCCAGTATTTTTTTAATAAACATTTATATATCTAATATTTATTTACATAACAAACATTAAATAAATAAATAACAATGATGTGTAAAGGACATCATTATTTCTTAGGACAGAAATAATTAGATACTGCTCAAAGAACTTTAGTAGTATTACCGAGTACAGTAGAATTTTTGAAAAAATCAAATACAATACTCAGTGTTCAGCGCACTGTTGAAGCCGCGTCTGTCCAATAACTGTCGCGAGCTTTCCGCGCGATTCGGTCTAACAGACCCATTGCTGAAATGCTAGAACTAAAATATTCCTGGGATTTTTCGACCATTTGTTTCATTCGCATCATTGTTTAGATACGAAGAGAAATTGAGTCAGTTTGACATTATGTTCAAAAAATTGAAGGGTGAAATATATATATAGGTATAGATAAGCAAAGTTTATCCGGGTGTGGGTGATTATGTATACTGCACAATTGAACATACTTTCGATTACATTATAACAAAAGTAACTATTTCCACCATTTATTCCAATCCAACTGTATTTTTGACAATATGAATTCCTCTTTCGAAAACTTCTAAGGTATTTAAGTTATATTTAGAAAAGTATAGAAGGTTGAATGGCAGACTTAATGGTTGGGTGTGGATTTCTAACGGCCGATTTATATTGTTAAAGACTGCAGCCAAAAATTTCTTAATGTTACCTACAAATAGCCCCTGCATGCACAACACACACGCAAAATAATTATTTACCCCTTTTAAACCTTATGGTATTAAATATCCCAATTGTCAACAGGTTAGTCAACTGTCTTGATGTGCAGGCTTCTCGGAAGGTTCGCACGTATAAAAAGCCTCATTCCGCGCAATTTGCTCTGATCGACGACTACGTGTACATTATACTCAATAAATATTCCATGAGATATAGGCTCGTGTAAATATTTAGTACAGGAGCTGTATGCGATACTATACATCTTTTTGAACTACAAAATATAGGTTTAAAGACTGATGAAAAAAAAACTGGTAATATACTACTACTGGGAACGGGACAACTGGTGCAATAGTCATCATACCAGTCCGACACGCAATAAGTTCCCGGTTCGATCCCAATCTTGACTCAATGTTTCTATTCTGAGTCAGGTTTTTTGTATACCCTGTCTTTGTGTATGTCCATGGGACTTATGATACAGGATAAATCCTAGTGTGGCGTTAGGAGTGTAGTAAGCGTTAATGATAAATAACTACCCATCTCAACTACGACTACATTGTCTTTGCCTATAATAAAAGCTGTATACTAGGAGAATATGAAATTTCATGTACCATGAAAGGTGTATATTTCAACAGGATGGTACTGTTCATAATAACTGTCGGAAAAATTGCGTTGAAATCGTATCTTTAACATAGTACAGTTCGTTAATAAGTTCGTTATAAAATCGAGTTCACTTCAATCTACATGTTTTACTAAATACATTATTTTCGAGGTATACAACATACATACCGCTACTAGATAAGTATATCAGCGTAGAAAGCATTATTATATTATTCTACTTCTTTGTACAAAAATAATGACAGCTCCTGGCCTAAGCTATCAATACATAACCACGCCAATATCCGTCAGCGGATCGCCAAAGGACGCAGCGGTAATTACCGCCATTACCATATTATCGGTCGAGCGAGAAGCTGTGAAACGAACACGTTATGATGAGCAGCTATGAAAGATTAGCCTTTTTATTATTTTTACAGCTTTCTTGTTCAAATGCCGGGGGCAGGTGTGATAATTGGCAGTAATTTTGCATCGGTTTCTTTGGTATTTTTCCTGTTTTCTAGTGTATGTATTTAACGAGATTCTTCTTCAAATATCTTTTATAATCTCTACACGTATCTATCGCCATAATTGTGTACTAGTTTTAATGATGGGTTTTTTTATCGTTCTTAATATAGCTAATGAATTCTTAGAAATAATTTATTACAATTAATCGTTTGATTCCATTTCATACAGCGGAACAGTAATTTATCATGCGTATTTATGTACAATAACTTATTTACATTTCGTTATCTATTTACTCAGATTAACCTTGGTGTTAAATCAGTTTTGTTTAAAATAAAAACTATAATATCACAAATAATATCCAATGATATGAAAAGTACATTCTTCATTATACTTCATTATACGTATATCTGAATTAATTTTAAATTACGTCTGGGAGAATAGAAAATTTATTAATTCCACTTCTGCGGCACCACCATGCCACCACCATATTTTGGCCTTGTAGCAATAGTGCTAAGCGCAGCTCTGCTCTTTGCTGAATACGTGATAAGGCGCTCACTTATATGAGGCGTTCCAGCGTAGTCCAAAGAACGACATTAAAGCAGACTTCGGATTTCTTTCCTATGGAGCCATAATAAAAACGAAATATACCATCTCAAGACGCCATTAATCGTCTTGAATACGCAATAAAGTGGGTAGAGCGCTGGGGTGCATAAAATAATAATTCAGCGACGAAACGCGAGCTGTCCAAGAATCGAAGCGAAGATGAATTTTTATGTATCCGTTTCGATGAGGAAGAACCCTAATGGATATTATTTATTGCAAGGGGTTCTTAAATGTACCGTTAATATGTCAGTCAATGACTTATGACGGAGGACGAATGGTGGCTTTCATTCACCGCTACACAATGCTGATTTGAAAGTAAACCGTTGAAAAATAACAATATAACCAAGAAAAAATAAGAGAATAATACATAGAAATATTACACATTGTATTTTTTGAATAGCCAGCAAGCAAAACCTGTGTAGATTATGAACAAAACACAAAGTTAAGTACCTAATATTAGACACTGTCTGACGCTGAAACAATGAGTGCTATAGACAAATTTACCATTCTACAGAAAAACTCAGTTACTGAATAACCATCACAAAACGTGGAAAAAGAACCTTGATAGCATTTTACCTTTAAAACCACTCGTTTTCAAACTTTTCCATTACAAAGATTCTCCTCAGGCAAACTTTAAAAGTTGTTTAAAGCCATGGTTACTTTCTAGTTTTCTACTTGGGTATCAATATCGATAGTCTGATGATCATTCAAAAGTTTAATGGTTTAGACTAAAATTTAAAAAAAAAAAATGTTAAAATCCAAGACATTTATTTGCCATTAGTTTTTTAAAACCATAACAAATTATTTGTCACTTAAATAGTTAATATCGAACATTACTTTACCTAAATCTATTTTATAAAACTAAGAAAAAAACTACTTTGCAAACGTCCGCCACAAACGTGTGTGTACTGAATGTGAAAGAAACTTTACATAAGGATTATCCGACTCTTGAATAGCAAGGACACAACGATACGCATGCAGTCCCCAGAGTAAAAATCTATTTTTATCATTCTCAGTGCTTGGTATCTCAGTAATGAATTGGTTATATCATTATTAACGACCTTAGACCCTTCAATTCGAGATTGCTGTGAATATTCTGCCTATTACCTGCCTAAAGTACCTACATTAATTTATTGAGTGTACCTCTCGACCATCGGATTACACAGATTAGATTACAGGAGGTTAACAGCACTCCAGAGAGACTCTTTTTGGTATTTAACCGCGTTTAAAGCCGATCTGGGACCATTTTTCAAGCCTCGGAATATTAAATCTGGCGGACAAAGGTTAAGTACATTTGAAAAAGAAAAACGAAGGGTATTTTATTAGGACCCGTGTGGAATTTTAATTATTTTTGTGTCCTTATGTATCGTATTTATTCATATATTATTTATTCGGCTATAAAGTATGTACTTTATCGTGCGTATTATTCTTCCAAATATTTTGTACTATACATTCGTTCAGGTTTGTAATTTTTTAATATTTTACTTCAACAGTAACAAACGAGCATGCAGTCTAAGTGGACCGTATTCTGATTCACTAGTATCCTTGTATCAAGTGATGGTGAGTGGTTAGCCGTAAAATTTTAAATCCTGTCTGAAGATATTATCAGACGTGTCGCTACTTTTAAGACCTTCACTCCAACCCAGCGCTTAATATACCTACCTGCAAAAGGTATATACTCGCATTCAGATATAATTCAAATTTAATTATAGAATTGCAATATGATTTAATTTTTTATACATATAATATAGAAGTACCTAACTTGTTTAGCCTGTAGTCCACGGTTTGTTAAGAAGCCAAAAATATATCTGTAAACTCCATCTAAGATTTTCCTACCTCAGGTCGGTTACAAATGTGTTGCTATTTCTGATGATTAAGTTTGGACCACCATAAGTACGTCTTCTGTCAAACCGGAATACGGTAGTTCTTATAACTACTGTTGTAAGGCGAAAATAGGTGTCCTTGTACCTTCGGAGTCCAACAAAAAGTTCTAGCCATTTCATTATGGTACAAATAATAAAATTACAAGCTACATACAAGCCAAACAAGAGTAATGAAAGAGAGAGATACGGTAGATATACTATCGCTGTGCTAGAAAGCTGAACTTCCTAACAATTGCTGACCGAGTTTGTTTCTAACAAGCCCAGCTCTATAACAGTTCTCCGTTCAATTAATTGTAGTCTCTGAGTTATTATGTAGCATTGTAGCTTTATAAATAGATGACTTAGATGATTATTGTGATTGATTATTGAAATATTTATAGTTTAAGTAACATTCCATTTCCACATGCAGAAATTTCCAGGTTTTATCTTAGATTAAGCGGGAATATTAATGATAAAGTTTATTTCACACTAAATATTTTACACACTAGATCTTTTGTATTGTGGGCGTTAACACACACAAAAATGATCACACAAACTTCGAGACCCAGAACGAAATCTAAAATCTGATGTCTATGAACGAGGATCAAACGTTGAACAAATCAAACGCACGTCAAAAGAATTCTCTGCGCACTATGGTCCTAGTCCAATGTGGTAGCAACTCCCCATGTGAGAAGTTAAACACGCTCGTGTTCTTCATTGTTCGTTAGTGGATTGAGCAGGAATATTAGAGTTTTTCTTTTTCTCTTGTATGGCTTTTAACATGCAAAATCTCAAGCAAAATTACATTTACTTGTCGAAAAGATTTGATTCGTACTACCGTATCAAATTACGACCCCAGGATGCTGTAATTAATCCGATATAACTTGATGGTGGCCACTCTGCTACGCTAGTTGTTGTTTATCATGTACTAACAATTTCAACTAACAAACAAATGAGTAACTTTTTTTATCTTTTTGTCACAACGCAAAATTGTAAAAAAACTATTTTTAACTTTCAAAATACACCGTAATATCATACTCTACTTCACAATGAACTCTACAACTCAAATAAACATTTAAGTTCTTTCAAGAACAAAGGCCTTTACACGCTCTAACAATCTTCTCGGGGAGTTTTTAGAGCGAGAAATTAAATCTACGTCACTACAGCGGAACCTTCGATTTTTAGTGTCATTGGGATAACACGGTTTGTAAAAATGCAGCATCCTGTGACTTACAAAAATCTTTCTCCAATTAATATTTATCTGCGATTTATGGGAGTAGCATATAAAATTTGAGAAAAAATTAGGCCTTTTAAGAAAATCTGAACAAAACTAATCTAACTTTCAAGTGATAAATATTTTGAAATCTGTTCAGCAGTTTAGTAGCTTTGATAATACACAGAGATGCGGATGATGCCAATAATAAGATTTCGAAAAACAAAATAAGTTATTAGTTTCGTATCTCTCTAGCCGGGGATGGAACCGGATTTTTTTGCGCTCTACGTCAATAAATAGCCTTAATTAGTAAAAAAGTGCATATAATTCACTAAATCATCCAATCAAACACATTAGTTCACTCTTCATTCACTCTTGAGAAAAGAGATCTACTAAACTCTAACGATCTTTTAAATAGGTCCTATGTGTAGTGGAATAAAATCTTTGTAGAGCAAGGCGTCTGTTTTGTAGAGCAAAGCGCCTCCTTTGTAGAGTTTTTCTGAATGGACAACTACGTCCGGCTTGCAAGTTGTTCCGGATGTTTGATCCGGTGATAGTCTTTGATAAAACCTGGGACCAAAAAAAAATAAAATATACACTTCCTTCCATAAAATGAAGTCTGTAAAAATACTACAAAATATGGCATGAGCATAATCCACCAGTTGAGATCTTTTGCTACTTCAAATTCTTAATCGTTATTGTTATCAACATCAACTTATTAGTCCCCTATTGCACTAGTCGCCCCTCATTATAAGAAAGGTATGTCACTTTATGCTATATGCGTTAATTGCAGATTATCAAGCGTTACACCTTTAAATCTATTTGGTTATAATTTTAAGTGTGTATGTAAAATGTTTTCATAGAATGTTTTCATTCACCACTTAAGCACATGGGATTCGAACGCAACGCGAAAGTTCAAAATTCATACAACTAAGCTACAACTTGCTTTACATAAATCTTAAACAAAACTACAAATAGCATAAAACGAGGAACTAAGAAACATAAATAACTTATTCCTTAACAAAAGGTATCGCATGCTCCAGCGACCCCAAGTTCTAAGAGTCCCGGAATAAAATAAGAAACTCCTTTGTAACGTTTTTCCGAATGGACAACTACGTCCGGTTTCCGAGTTTTTCCGGATGTTTGTGCGGCGCTCCCGTGACGTCACTGGATGCTCGCTGGATTTATATTAACATGCATTAAGTCTTTTAATGACGATTGTCCATAGTCGACCAGCGATTTGATGTACAAAAATATATGGTTATGTCATAAATGGATACTCGTATATTTTTGCATCAGGAGTTTGATGTCAGGAGTCAGCTATTGCGACCTTAGTTCAGTAGTTATTTTTAGCATCGGATGCTGCTTTATACATAATTTTTTATACAGAGAAACTTTATACAGAAAACGCGAGTTTTAACGATTGCACTAATTATGTATAACATTTTTTTCTTTCTCAATTGCTGCATACGTCTAAAAGTAGCTACAATTCGTGCTCAAATTTGTGTATTATAAAGCGTTCATGGTTGCAACTAGCTGCGAAAAGAAGCTGAATTGTCGATTGCCGATGTCGAAAGTAACATGTTTGCTAAATATGCTTGCTTTCGTGCTGCAAAGGGCACATTAAATTGTCGATCTTGTTTTCGCAATTTAATAAATGTTAGTAAACGTTGTTAGAGACTTTGTATTTTGCTCTTATTCGACATAAAATGACAGGAAGATAGGTTCTCTAGTGGAGCTCATGATTAAGCAGAAAGAGCACGAGTTGATCAGGGTAACAGAAGACCTGAAGAAGACTGTAGGAATTCATTGATTTCGGAAGGTTCAAGCATATGCCCTTAATCGGATTTTGAAAGAAAGGATGGATCGCGACTTTATTATTACAACTTATTATTTTCAATATAATCCAAAAAGTTAGAGCCGTGTAAGTATGTAGCGTGTATACCATGATATATTCCAGAAAAAAATAATTATTACCATTGATAATAAATGACTTTTAATCCCGTTGTTTCACAAAAACTTACCAATTTCCTTCTGAATAATGTTCCTAAAAGCGTAATGTTAAATAATTGTTTTGTAATTCTTGAAACCCATCGCGAAGAAACGGACTTAATGTTGTGATCCCTTGGGTATTTACGTCCAAATGAAATCCCTTACAAAAACCATTCCGGAAAATGGAATAAACCTAAGAAGTGTCATATCGGAAAGTATTCCGGGCCATTTGTCAACGTCGCTGTACGTTAAATTAGAAGAATAAGGGGCTCACCTCACTTTTCCGTGATATCAGTCTACACTTTTTTTTTAAATTCTTGTTTGATGATCTAATGTTTGGGCTTGAATAAACTTAGTGTTCAGAGAAATCCAATAAGACTCCAATTTTATTCGGGTATACATAAGCGACAGTACCACTTACGATTAAGCAAATTATAAGCATATTATTTTAAGGTAGGTAGGATACTTTGTAGTTCGACTTCGGAAGCACTGCCGCCTCTAGTAACGTATTCCTGTTTGACCTCAGTTTTATTACAGCTAATTTTAATATTATCAGAGTTCGATTGCAGATATCCATTGGCAGCTGTTGCCACTTAATATCAGGTCGACAGCATTATTGTTTGCTACTTCCATCACATCAAAAATTATAGTCCTATACATACATTGTAAAATTTCTTCGTTCGTCGTTGATTATAAAATTAATAGTCCAAAATAAAGATACCCTTCAATTTAGATAATAATTATGAATTTGAAGTTTCTAAAACACCATTGCTTATATATATAATAAATTGGTTTTTGATAACTTCTCTTTGCACCGATTACAACTTAATAAATAATGGTACTCCCTACAAATCAATGCGTTGATTGGATCAATCATCATTTATCATTTCTGTCTTTATGGAAGAGATTCGAAAAGTATTGGCATCTTTTGTCTTGTTTTGATAAAAGCTTTATTATCACTAATTTTATCTTTTAATATTTCTATTATCGCAAAATATTTTAAGCTTATAGATATATTGCTTCATATTTTATTTATTTACATACTTGTGGTTAAAATGAAAACAAAGGTAGGGATTTAAAGGCGGTAAAATCTACCTCTATGCCTTTTTTCTGCCTATTAACAAAAGTTTTAAGTGTTGTTGTATTAACAAAAGTTTTAAGCGTTGTTGTATTCTGGGTTGATGGATGTAGAAGAAGAGATACAAATTTATCCGCCGCGTTCCAACTTAGTCCTCAGGAGTAGCAACACATGTAATCGAATGATAATAATCTTATCTGGGACCGTTCACAGATTTTCATAGGCAATAATTGCTACTTGCTATCGGGTGGACTGTTTGCATCGCTTGCTGCTTCTGTTATATAAAAAAATAATTGAAACAAAAACAGATATATCGACAAACAAGCGTATGTGCCAACTATTTTAAGAACAAAAAGGTCAAATTAATAAAATAGACACAAAGTGAAACAAATTAACATTTATATATAAATAGGAAAAGGTAAAAACAGTAATGTATGTTTCTCTACCGATTACTTTTTACTTGATAGCTATTGACGAACATTAGCATTATCACAAAAAACAAAAATGTGTTATAAAGCTAACACTACACTTACATGAATACAGTTAAACAGGCAATAAAACGAATAGACAAGGAAATAAATTATATACAGATAACTGATTATTACATACAGATAAAAATAAACAATACATACTAGACCATCAAGAACTAAGGTGTAACTTTGTCACAGAAAACTACGCCTTAAACATGTCACCTAAAACTAAGCCTGCAAAATACTTTCACTCTGTATTTGTTCTGTTAAGGATTACATTTCCATTAAATTATCCTGTCGGGCTAAAAGGCAAAACGATCTAAGTATGTACTTTACGATCTTACTTTCCTCGTAGACAAGGAAAGTTACAGATGGGCCTAAACAAAACGTAGACAAAAATATTGTACATTACCTTTTGTCTCTCACTTTCTTCTCGAGATTTGAAAATATACAATATGTTCATAGTATTTTTAAATGTTACTAACTGAGCCCCGCGGTTTCACCCGCGTTAAAATATGTAAATATTTGACAATATTTATGTCATGTTACATATGTACCTTCAGTGGTTGTAACAAATGATAAATGGGTTTTGTGTTTTTCAAGTAGCTTATGGCGCGTCTTATAATATCAGCTATTAATTTCTCGTTTATCGGTTGTTACAATATCCGGTATTCCCATTTACCGGTTTTAATAATATCCGCTTTTCTCGTTTACCGGTTTAACAACTGCCGGTATTTCTGTTTACCGATTATTACAATATCAGGTATTCCCGTTTACCGGTTTCAAAATCTCCGGATCACAGTTTACTGGTTTTAACAATTTCATGTACTCCCGTTTACCGGTTTTTACATACTCATTTGTTTCTGTTTCCCGGATTTTTAATTTCCGTTATTTTCGCTTACTGGTTTTTTCAGTGTCCGGTTTAACCGTTTACCGGTTTTATCAATGACTGCTATTCCAGTTTACCGGTTTTTACATACTCATGTGTTTACCGATTTTTGCAATTTCCAGTATTTTCGTTTACCGGTTTTAACAATATCCACTATTCCCGTTTACCGGCTTTTATCTCCCCATGTTTCTGTTTACCGGTTTTAAGAATATTAAGTTTCTTGTTTACCGGTTTTTACAATGTTCGGTTTAAACGTTTACCGGTTTTTTTCGATTTCCTGTGTTCACGTTTAACGGTTTTAACAATTTCCGGTATTTTCAAACCGGAAGACAGCAGCGCTCAACACTGTTGTTAGGCAGAAATAGGTATGGCGGTGGTGCCGCCGGAGTCGAACTACAATGGGTTCTACCTTTATATATGGATGGATGTTTTATAGATGAGTTACGATGGATGTAGTGGACAAGCATGCAGTGGCCACTGTAATCAACCCCAGATAAGACACTACCTGTACCCTTTTCATGAGTTTTTTACGTTTAGCGACTCGATCGTCGTTAACGAGTTGGCCCGTACTTCTAGTAAAATCTTTAGTTCCGATACGTTCCGTAGACGCTGCTAGTACGGGCCAACTCGTTAACGATCGAGTCGCTAAACATAAAAAACTCAAGGCAAGGGTACTGACTTTGACTACAGATGCGTTGCTACCCCTGAGGACTAAGTTGGAGAGCCTCGGATAAGTATGTCCCTTACCACACTTCAAGCCAGGCCAGCAGCGCTTAACACTGCTGTTATTACGTGTGGCGGTGGTGCCGCCGGAGTCAAACCACAATGGGCTCTACCACCTTTGCTAGAAGTATGGGCCAGAGGCATTGCTACCCCTGAGGACTAAGT
>DWRA01000453.1:0-24698 GCA_018250295.1 Spathilepia clonius | reverse complement strand
CCTCGTTAAGTTTATCTCCCTTACCACACCCTTCAAACCAGAAGACAGCAGCGCTTAACACTGCTGTTATTAGGCAGCAATAGGATTGGTATGGTAAAGGGGGCTTGCTTATTAGTATTCAGGGGTAGCATTATAGTAGTAGCCAACCTCAGGTAAGAATTTAATCTTATCTGGGATCTGTAACAGATTTCCATGGGCAGCATTACCACCACAACCACCTTCAAGTGGACTACGTGCTCGTTTGCTAACTCCGTCATAACTCTAATATTCGCGCTTTGCTAGAATGATAAACTAAGATCTAAACCTTTCTCATTTTGACAAAAGATCCGTGCCTTAAAAGTGGAACAATAATAGGTCGATGACTACTACGACAGATATGCGGGCGGGTGCTACGTAACCGATATAAACATATTGATCGTAAGACATTCACCTATTATAATAATATCGCACATTACATACTTGTGTGTGTGCGTGTATGCGTATAAGTTATAGGGCACAGTAGTCGTCGACTCTCGATCTATTAATCACGGTGTTGACGCCTACGGGGCGGGGCGACGGAGCCTTATTAATTCGTGAAGAATTATAAAATCGACACCACAGGACAATGGCCGGCCGATTAGTGAACACAATTTGTCTTACGTTCGATGTAAAAAATGATCGGAGTTAACATGATCACACGTACTGATATAGACGAGTATTGCTCGCAGGATCGTATCCATCACCGGCATCTACAAGACCTCCATAAATAATATTGACAACGCTTTGATGAATTGTTTTGACTCACATAAAGCAATGTAGAACAGCGATGTTAAGATCTCTATCTCGTTTTCCTTGTAATTTACTGTAGTGGAAGAACTTCCATGTATTGTGTACAATTGTTGAATATCTACTGTGTTGAAATTTAATTTAATAACTATATTACATATATTTTAATGTTTAATTATTAAAATGTAATAATTTCTTATAATGCAGAACCACAAAAAGATTACTACGAGTTTTGAGAATTCCTAATCAATTAAAATAATAACATAAATAGAAAAATGCAAAAAAAAATACAGAATATTCAATATTATGAACAGAAGTAGGTAAATCAGCTTTAGACGCATTAAATTATAAGCAAACTTTGAGAAGATTGAAATTATTTAATTTAAAAATTAGTTACTATCACTATATCTTACACAAATTACTATTTATAAATCAATCTAAAATATAATCCATTCCAATATGTAGTTTCGCTTAGTAACTACCAAGAATACGATGGCAATATTATTGATTAGAAGGCAAACGAGAACTAAATTGCATAGGGGTTAACTGCTGCACCAGCTACTGTAATGGCGAAGCAGTTAATTATATCTGGTAGAGTGTGCTATTTATTGGTGGCAAACTCGAGTTAATTGCCACCGCAGTACTAGCTCAACGGTATAACCCGTGCTAATGAAGAATGAATCGAAGAGTTTAAGGACTTCCTTGTCATTTTTGTGTCCATTGCTATGTACTTGCATGAAGTATAGTGTAATTTTTATTCAATCTATATTTGTAAAATTTCTTAGCATTGTGTAAAACATTCATGATCCAATATTAAATTCTTCTTGATTACTAATATTAAAACTAGTCGTATTTTTTTATATAACCTGATATTTGAATTGTGCATTTTTGTGTTGTATGCTAGTGATCTAATTTATTGCTGCCTGAAGCTGTTGCCTAATGTTTAGAAAATATTAATAAAAAACTTTGTTCAAATAAGAGACTTTAACTAGTCACCATTTTATTTGTTACCTCTTTATTGATACGCGTAATAGGACAGTTAATTGGAGTCTATTAGGGAGATAGATGCACTTGCGTAAGGTACAAAAATATTAGATGACCACACCTTAAAGTCAAATGGAATAAGATGTATCTAAAACTAATGTACATACATATTTATTCAGCTTACATATGTATGATAAATAAAGATTATTAGTATATTTTTATTTAGCTTACATATTTATGCAAGAATAATAATGCAGACGATAGTAATTGTAATGGAGTTAAATGTTACGTAAAACATGCATTGAAATGGCCAGGACCCTTTTTATGATACACTGGCTACAGGTCCCTTAACAAGGGGAGGCTTGAAGCATAATTCACCACGTTGTTCAAATGCAAATTGATGCTACGGGTTACTGGTCAACCAGTGTTGGGTGTCTCTTCACCGCTGATAAGGCCTCAGACAAAATTTAAATACTTTCCCAAAGTTAATAATTGGAACTGACGGCTTATCGTGCCCTTCGTCGCATCTATATTTAGCCATTGACGGTCACCGCTCGGTTAAGATCTACACATACTGTAGAATTCCATGCTCTTCTTCCGAAGTATAACTTGTATAATGAATATTACCCGTACTTAAATTAAATATTTAAATTTATTCCGTACGTTATGTTTTTAAATTACAAAACTTTAACACCAAGTCCGTTTCCGGCACCGAAATTACTCAGCCGGCAAATAAGGTAAAGCACCCAATAACGAGGGTCGGAACATCGACTATTCATCATAACAACACGCATGTAAACCGCGGATACTACATCATGTTGATCGTGGCATTTTTTCGGCTCAGGCCGGTGATACACGTAACGCAAATATCGTGATGTTTCGTAAACAAAATAAACGTACAAAATAACAGAATTAAGTACAACGTCAAAAATTAAAAACATATTCTAATTAAATATGCGGATTTATAATGTGCACCTTAAATATTATAATTAGATGTATATTATTTCTCCAGATGTGTTGTCGTGAAAACACTTGTCATTCGCTAGGAAAAGAAGCAGCTTTAGCGACATAAATTTTCCTCGCGACATTTAAAGAATACAATACAAAACCTCATACTAGACATCGTACGTGATTTTACTAATGTCGTATTTTCTACTCTAACATAAATAATACGATCGTTAAAGAATGATGCTGGAATTCGACTAACAGTTTTTCGTTTAAAATCGCTACATTTGCACCAAACCTTACACTCCGTTAGTGTATACCGATCGACACCGTCAGCTCGCGGTAAAAAGTCCGCTTGTCAGAAGAGAGATTCGATCGAATCCATCACAGTCACATGCCTAAAATAATACTCGATCAGCGGTGCGACCCACGACCCGTCAAGTAGCCAGTCCAGAGATGAGAGGGACCAAGCAACACCCTCGCGGCGACCCGCTGCGTCATATTATCGTACGAAAAAACAATCGAGCACAACAATACCCCTTTTAAAAGAGATTGATCTTGCGCATTGCATTCGGTGAATGAGCACTCAAATATATGTTTTAAACGAGCGGGTGATAAATTTATCTGAAATTTCATTTGCGAATGATAAGTGGACGCGCTTCGTGCCTTTTTCATTTGAATGACATGTTTATAATTAATGAATAATGATAATCCTTTATGTCTCCCAAAGTAACGTTACATGTCGGTTTTCTTACGTGTAATACGCTTTGAATATATTTTTTATAAGATCCTAAAGATACTTATTTACTAAAACAAACAGCTAAGTTTAATGATGAGCGTTTTGATAATTTGTGACTTGTATCATTCTTAACTTAATTTCTATTCTGTCACATTACTGAGCAATGCCAAGAATGAAAAGGAAACCCGTTCTTTAGTCATGGTAAAAAAAAATGACTCAAAGTTTTGGATTTAACAGAATATAATTTTCTATTCGACTTGTAGCGCTATTACGTCTGACTATAATAACATACTGCTTGATATAATTGTTTAGGTTTTAGCCTCCACCTACAAGTAATGTCCCAGAGCGAAACAATACAGTACCGACAATGACTAGTTGAATTTGAACAATACGTGAATAAATTGTCTTATTCAACGAGCTTACAGTGGATCGGAGCGACAATATTACGAGCTTCATAATAACGCGACGATCAGGGACAACTCTCCAAACGGATTAAAGAGTACCGAGCGTATGGCCTCATGGGTATAAATTATTTATGTAAATTTTTTCGACCGCTCAAAATTGTATTTCAGCATCGACGTGATTAATGTAGACGGATTTTTCACTTGGCCTCTCCCTAACGAAACGATCAAACAAATGACGCTGCGATTGGTAAGCACTCAGACGAATGTCTGCTGGGAATTCATTAGAATATCTTCGAAAAAAAGATGAACGCCGTGATATCACAATATTGTTCGGCTGACAAATAGGATGCCATCGCGGAAAATAAGACTTTTTTTTACTCCCTTATTAAAAAGCTGTAACAAAGCTTGCGTAGGACAAAATAAGACAATCTCAAATCCTACGAAGGACTTTTCGGTCACGTAATAAGGCAAATAATGTACCCTCCTGCTGCTGAAAAAATTAAATCACAACGCTTTCGTGGTTTGAATGGCTAAGGTCTTTTTAAAAATTAAGGAGTATTATTAATGGACAATTTATAGTTGAATCGAGATCCACACTCGAGTGATATTTCCGACAGGGGCCGAGGGGCGCATGCGTTTAATGAAATCAAAAGGATTAAGAGCATCTGCCTGCTTGTTATTCAAATCGATTGGGAGCTCGTTTATCATTTTAAATAAGCTACCGCTTAGATAAATGTAGGGAGTGGCTAGTGTACAACAAAGGAAGCGAGGTTCAGTAGCCCAATTAACTAACCAGTTATATTAATGAAACGAGGAATGCGATCGTTCCAAAGGAACGGGGCAATAAATAAATTGACAAATTGATCTCTACACGAATTCCGAGATAAAAGTAGACTAGACAGCACAAGGACAAACTGAACAACTTCGACAAAATCACAAATCCGATACGTCGTAACAATTATATTCATCCTGGCAAAACATTCGCTTACTACTTAAACATTAATGGAAACGTGATTTAAATCCGATGTCGTATTGAAATCTCCGATGATTACAAAGCATTCAAGTAAATGAATATTGAATGCGAACAAACCGAGGCACAATGCGACAATTCTGTTGCTGCTGTGATGACGCGCCGCGTTTTCCCAGAGCAAACAAACAGCCGAGAGGATTGAACAAATTACGAGAGCATTGTCGAGGTGTTTAGAAAATTGGGGAACAATTGTCCTGCCGAGTTAAATCTCTGATAATGTCTTTGGAGAAGTCGCACGGCGGCGAAGGGATGAATAAATCTCTCTTAATTGGAACGCGTCGCGGCTTGCGACAACATAATGTGAGTGCTTTGTTGCTGTTGTATGCATTCTTCTTCTCGTCCCTTCAATACGACGTATCAGCGGAGCTAATGGCGCTGGGAACTTTTGACAGCTAGCTATGACAAAATGGATAGGCCTTACAATTTTGTAAACTACTGCCAAGGAACATCTTATTTTGAGAGCAGATGAAACTTGAATTTACGATCACGTTTGTAATCATACTAGTAATTAACAGTTACTTCAGAATTTTACTTTATTTTATGCCAAAATGATGTAACTCTCTGTACTATAGGAGGTAGCTACTAATGTTCTCATAATTAAAAGATTACGAAATAATACTTTATGAGACCAATATCCATGAAACTTCCAATCCTCAATAGTCACTTGGCCAGTTGTTGACTATGGCCATTTAATCATGTTCACTCTTAAATACACACAGAATAATAATTATGATAAAACACTAAAAGGTTCACCAAAAAAATTGTTTTCGAATAAATTCAAAACAAGATTTAACCCTTCAACTACAAATATTCGGAATCCTCTAACTCTAGCATTTAGTTTAAGCCGTTCACTTGTAAAACTACTTCTTTCGTTGCCCAGCGCTCCCGTTGAAAATATAATTTAAATGTAGTTAATTATAATGTAGAGAATATAATTTCCTAACTACACTTTTTATTTACAAACATACGGCCTCCGTGTTCAAAATACCGTTATGTTACTACCTAACAATATCAACGATCTTTCGGAGCAAAATAGTTGACTTCACTTGACTTTGGATAATTATTTTACATATGTGTATACTTGCGTAAACATGGCAAAATAGTGAGTAGGATGAGCAGAGCAGCGAATAGTAAAAACCCGTCTCACATCAATTTAGAAAGAACAGTAGCGTCATGTTTAAACAACACAAAAAAACAATTATTATTTTCGATAGTAGCACGTAACAAACAAAAAACGCAAATAAAACTGTTTAAGAATTTCAATGCAGGGAGCAACTCAAAATAACATAGCCATATGCGGAGTCGCACCGGTGTCGCGTACATTGAAGGGTTGAGAACAGATCGTCCGATAAGATCCTGACACTAGAGTAATTCAAATAGTTCCACCATTAGTTCGCCCTAAAAAAAGACGGAGACCGTTGTGGGACCGACAGGACGCACCGTTGTCGGGAGTGAAAGCTAGTATCGTTTGATTAATCTATTTCTCATTTAAATTACATAACAAATAGGTTACTGTCTTAATTATCGTTACACGCATTTCATAATGTAAACAATGGGGCAACGGTTTCAATTGTTATTCTGACATGAGACAATTACCTGGAACAAGAAACCCGTCAGCATTATTTATGTACTGAAAGCAGCAATTGAGCAGCCCACTGGGTGACATGTGGTCAATGCCGCCCATGGACGTCTGAACCCAATAGGATAATAGGTCTGCCTCAGATCGATCAGAAGTATGTTACTTGACTAACTTGTTATCTAACTCTGACGACTAAGTTGGAACATTCACATTAATATCTACTTATTACACCCTTAGTCACACCACGAAGAGATTTTCAACTTGCATTTTTATTTTGAGTTAACTACACCGTCGTCTCCTACATAATTCATAATAATTTTATCCAACAGATTAATACAAGATTAAATAGGCACAAAGAATTTCCTATTTTCTCCTCTTATTTTTTCTTCTCTTTCATATTTACTAACACAATAAAGTAACCAAAATAAAAGTGATACGGTGTAATAAACCATGAAATGTCGCACTCGAAACCACAAAGGTACTCAGTCATTTTGCATCGAAATCGCCGCCAGCGATTTTGGAACTTCTCTAACGCTCGGGAAAGGGCAGTGGCGGGAAAAAATGACCGTCCGTAGTGATACAGCCGGCGGCAAATCGCTTGGCAAACATTAGCTAAGCGCCCGTGAAATTGTCTATGCGAGAACCGGCGCCCATACGGCATACATTACCAGAGGTACACTTTATTATCGTATAAAGCAGCTCCTTGTATTATCCCACCTGCCGTAAAAGACGCGTAAACGAAATAAAGTACACTGGAGTCTCGAGATTGGGTCCTTTGAATGGGTATCAGGTAAATCGTCTCAGATGCCCGCATAGATTAGCACTTGTATACAAACGAATGTTTCGAATACTCTTGTTTCTGCTACTTTATTTTATTATTTAAAGAATTAGTGTGAAAACTTTAAAAGATGCATTTTAATCGAACAAAGCTGAATAAAAGAGCGTGACAGGTGAATAAACAGATGAAAGAACATTTTACATCGATCATAAAGACAAAATGACCCTAAAATTATTCGTTTCCAAATCGAATAATATTATAAATTGTATAATTCTTATACCTGCGTTTCACGGTCGATAAAAAACGGTTTAAGCAGCAGGGGCAAAGCGAAGGTATCGACATTCTGTTTTTATTCAATAACCGTACAGCTTTAAGGACGATTCGTATTACATAACCCTTTGTTATTTTTAAATTGGCCGAAACTGCATTCGATTAAGCGTTGGGGTTGAAGATTATTGTTAAAAAATATGAGTAAAGTCGTTAAGTCTGTCGATCGTTCTTTCCCCGCAAAACAATTTTAGACAATAAAATACAAAATTAAAAAATAATAGAAAATACTTAAATACAAAATATTGTGTAATTCAATATTATGTAAAAGTTTTAACAATGCATCTAATTTTTATTGATTACCGTAAACACACATGAACGTAGCTGGAAACAATTTCGTCTGGTCTCGTTATTATGCAATCAAAAACGAGTTTAATATTAATCATTCAGACATCACGAAACAAACAAACAACGACTTAAACACGATAATTTGCCCGAAGGGTAAATGCGGGAGTGATTAAAATCGAAGAAACGAAGCAATTACCGTCCTATGAGCACAGAGCTAATGACAACCGGCATGATCTGAATGAAATTAAAACATGTCTATAAACGCTTGTCGAAACCATTTAGATCCTAAACTTAGCAGTAAATGCAATTTACCGAGTTCAACAGCCTCCGCTCTTTATTGACTAGCTAATTAATGAAATGCTTAGAACAGATCAGTGCAGATTGAATAATGAACATTTAAAGCTTAGTACAATCCTTACAATACGTGGGAAATTGTCACCCATTGAATTAGACCAACTTCGCGTACTTGACAATTTTGTGCGATGAAAAAGTCCCCCTCATTTTGCGCTGTCATTGGTAAAAAATGCCGGCAATCGGGTAAAGGAATTTTGCAGCCAATACCGATCGTTCGTACGAAATCGAGGAGCATTCTATTCAATCCTTTGTCGCAGCCATTTGATTAAAGTAAAGGGGCCGCAATCACATGCGATATACGCTATATGCCGGCGGAAGTATCGCGTTTACAAACGGGGCACCGACTGCATTGTGACCGAGAAGGTGCGTCTCGGTAGCTTGAAGAGAACGCTCCTAGTCGAAGGCAATCGGAGCCGGATACCAAAATCCGATGCTCACTTGTCCGCGATACTCAACACCGCGCGAGCTAAATTGAAAACGGCGACACCAATATTTATGACTGAATAAAGGAGGCGGTAGTAGAAACCAACTGCCTTTCTACTGAGACACGATAGGCGTGTAACGAGATCGAAGATCGATTTATGTAGCATTATAACAGCTAAAGTGGTTGGCATAGGAAAACTACAAAAAAAGGTGTGGAGACGACATGTCTCCCCGCCCATATTATTAGGCGGAGATTACTGTCGGCGTCCTTTAGTTACTAAAATTATCTTTTTAAGAACTGAGAAATTTATAGATAAGCATAAACTACTGAATAAAATGGCCGATCGCACCTGTCGGATTACAATTCTTCAAGCGCGCACATTGATGGCCGCATCAAACAATGCACTTTATTGATGTGCTTCGAGATAAAATGCGACATAAAACACTATCATGCATACTTATTGTAACATAAATCGTGGCGAACTCGAAAAACCACTTAAAAGGGTTACAGTCCATTATGTAGAGCCCACGCTCACTAAAATCAGTAAAAATATTTCGCGCAAAAAGTCAACAAGCGAACTAAGCGGTAATTCATCGCAAAACAACGTTCGGGTCATTAACGAAGCGAGGATTTACGATCACGTGAGCGGAGGCGCGAGCGACAGGCGAAAGGGTGAAGGCTCATCGGAGATGCGAGTAATTAAATCCTTAAACGAGTGTATAACAAGATTGTGTTTTTAAGCGGTGGCGCAGCATGCAGCGGTGCGGCGGTGCGATACGGCAATATTCGAGGCTGACCGCGACACTTATTTACGATGAGTTTTCGCGGCGGGGGATTCCGCGCCTAATTTCTTGGCGCGACGCGGTCTCGCGCGATTTATTTTAAATGAAATTCTTTTGTCGTACGCCCCGCTGGGAGATCATCAATAATTCGCCGAGGGGACTAGATTGGAATGGCCGAACGCTGATTAAGACACAAAACAACCTGCCGTTGGAACGGTTTAAGTAATTGTCATATTTAATCTACGTAATAAATAAGCAGCGAACCGATGTATTTGGTGAATCAAAATCGTTCACAATATTAAAAGCACTGGATTTTAAACGTGAATATCGAGTAGGTATAACAAACTAAAATATAATCTTTATGTTTATTCCGTTTAACCTTGTACAGGTCATAACCAGTTATTATTTCTTTTAATGGACACATTCAGTTGAAGAGTAAACAAACCCTACCATATAATAAACAGTTACAAAAGGGTGTTTTAAAACTCATTTGTTCTTACTGAAAGTTCTTAAATATATATTTTGGCTTCTTCAATAGATAGATACTTCGATGTAATGTAAGAAATATTTGTCTTGTTAATCTACTGAATACCAAAACTGATCAACCTTCACAGGTAATTCATACACACATAGATACCTACTTGTATATATCTAATGCTTTCCTTAACTTATTTTTTTTAATCATATAAGTATTAATGTATCGTGATACGTGTATCGTGCGAAATTGTCGTAATATTTGCTATAAGCCCAGCAAATACTTGCTACGTACTTCGCGCCTCTCGGGAGGGAAACTCTTCAACATAATTACCATTTCAAATCATTTCAGTAGATGAACCTAGTTAATGTTGCAATAAAAAAGGGTGTCATTCACACGCTTTCAGTCTTCATGTTACGTAGAATAAAAGATTGAATCTTCTTTGATTAAAACTAAATACAAAATAAGGATTCTACGAGCTCTGGACCTGAAGGATTGTTTGTGAAGAAAAGTTACACTTCTGGAGCTACACGAGACTACTAACATGCAAATAAATAAGAATCTCACTCAAACCAATCTTTCGACGAGAATTCGGTCATTTGTAAAGACTTCCAGACCTCAACCAAAACAAGGAATAGTAACAAGAACTGAAAACATCGACTGCATAACGATCAACTCAAATCCCTCCCTTCGCACCGGTGCCGTGTCAACTCGGACAGTATTCATTATCGGCGTGTCACGTGAAGCACGCGGATTCGCTCACAATATCCGCCGCGGCTTCAGTAATTACCACACTCGAGCCCCGCACTGCTACACGAAGGTATACTGTCGAAGTCAATCGATTCGCGCGTCAAAAAAGCCCCAAGGCACTATTTTAACCGATCGCAACAGACTGATCATTAATAATAGTAACTTCCTCGTGAATACGGAATTTTCAGTAAAAATCAAAAGGCTCATTCAATTAAAGTTTGTTGATCCGTTAATATTACGACTCGGGCAACACCAATGTTAAGCGCAATGTTAAGCGCTATTGTGCCCTGCTTTGAAAGGTGTGGTAAGGAAAACATACGCCGAGGCGATCTAACTAATACATTTAGAGTAGCAACTCAGCTACTGCAAACCTCAGGTGGGACTCTAATCTTATCTAGGGTTGATTACGTTCATCGGCGGCAGTAGCTATTTACGTGGGTGCTCGTTTACCATTTCAATATTTTAATAAACGCAGTGTAGTGCTACTGTGTTCTGACTTCCAGTCCTGCTTGAGATCGACCAAAGATGTGCATGAGCGGTAATGACTACTTACAAACAGGTGGACTGTATTCTCGTTTTATTCTTCAACGCCATAAAAAATATTAAACACTGAAGTTTATTACATTTTATTAAAAATCTCTTAGCATACAGTGGTTTAAACGGCACATAATGCCTATAATCAGGACAGTAATACGCAGGCACAAAGATGGTGCAGATAGTGATGTATTGGATTACAATTATCATATCAAGTCTTTGATCGGAAGGGCTTTATAGTCACGATAAATGGACGGCTGGATCCGATGAAAATAAAACGACACCTTTTAATGACGACGACTTGGGTCAGAATGTGAGGACGAGTAGTTTCGTATCTCTATTAAATCGAGAATGTTTTGTTTAATGTTTCTAGGCAACATTCAAGTTTCCATTTAGATTATTTTTACAGATCTTATTAACAATAATGAAGCTTCTTGTGTTTCGCCTATGTTTTACTGTAGTCATTTTTGCGTAGCCATGTTTGGTTTGGTTCGAACTATATGTTCCGACTAATCAGTCTATCAAAGAGAGATTAACAAATTTTATTCAAGTGATGGTAATATTTTAGGTATGGCATCTTTTATACCCGTCAAGTATAACATAAATTGCAGTTATCGGTTAAGGTTAGTTGATTTCACGTCAGTTACATACTTTTACAACAAAAGCCTGTAGGTAATATTAGAAACCATTGGAAAAATGTTTACGTTTATAATATCAAAATTGGCTCTCCTTTAGTCGTAAGGACGCTTGGGATTTAATCCTACGAAAGAACACTTAATTCTACACCAATAAGATGTCTGGACTTTGCTCTTTGCGATACTTTACCTTTGATTTCTTTACAAATGCTTTCAATTTATTACATTTGTACATTTCTTCTCCATTTATTACATTTGAGAATAAAATCTACAAATGTATGCTTAGTTAATCTTCGTTTGACAACACAAAATGATTAAGCTTCATCGCTAAAACATTGTCCAGGTTATGATCCATAGAAATAAATTTAATAAAATACTTTGGTCTTCACTTTTTCGAACGCAGACATTTTTTACAGGTACCTTTACAACTTTTAACACAAATCGAAATATTTAAAGATTCTTCAAGTAACACAGGAACGTTGACTACTATTAACAACAAAAAAATGTGACAATGACATGGGCATCGAACACAATAACCTGGTCGAAGTGAAAACAGCGTTGGCAGAGACCAAACTCGATTATAGCAAAACCGTTGACCCCGCTCCGAGGTGTCGGAGTTGGTACCGGCCAATTGACGCGCAGTCTCGGCCACGCGTGAGAACGTTTGAACAAATACTCTTATCCCTTTAGTTTATTCAGTACCAGTAAGTTAGATCAAGTAACCCAATAGACTCCCAATGCAAGATACACCTTTTGTGACACTTGATCAGTCACATAGATCCTATCTAACAACGACCCGACTGTACTGTTATCACTAGTCCTATAATGATGCGTGTCTTCGCTAGCCAACCAGCGCACGTTTTTAATCAATCGACTGCAATCAGAACCAATCAACGTACATTTGCCTGCCCTCACATATGGCAGTGAGTTGACAAACTCATTTGTATGAAAAACGATCACCTGCTTAATAGCAGTCTATTTTTACTTCGTCAATGATCGGTAATGAATAATTTCGTTAACGTCAACTTAACACTCGGAAAAAATCAAGTACCGTTGCTTGCCTGGCCGACGACCTTTGCCAGATAAATTTACATAAATACTAACTAGATGGATACCGTAGAAATAATACAATCGCACTATCCGTACAAACTATCAAACCCAAGATATCATATTTTGATATAACCAATGGATATTGATATTTTATACTGTACCTAATATAGATGTCATTTGATACCTGCCTATAGAGATTATATATCGTATTTTCCATCTGCAAATGTTTCTAATGGTCAGAGGCCGAAATTTTCTCGGATCATTTGATGAAGCTAGTCAAATGTATCTAATTACAACAGTAGTACAAGATCACTATTACTACTATACTATTATAAAAGTGTAGTTTTTATATAAACAGATATAAAAACTACATTTTCCATCATAACGCAAAAACTTTTGGAAGAAATCTTATTTCGACGGAATATTCTGATAGCTATTTCAGGGCCTATGATAATTAGTTTGTTAATAAAAAAAATAGTTAATACATACTTATATCAACCTCCTCCTCTATTATGTACACTTCCATTAAAAGTGCATCCGTTTTAAAAGACTTACAAATTTTACCGACCCTTAGATGACCAGAAAATGTGATTCCATGATATAACTAGCGGTAGAAGGGAACAAAGCTAGAAATAGACGAAAGCGCGAAAAAGACTTAGTTATAAGTAATATATAATATCCTAAGAGCCTTAGCAAGTAAAAGAAAAATGTCAATGCCTTATTAGATTTTTCCACACGAGATAAAATGTGACTGAAGGAAAATAATAAATATATTTTTGGCACATGAGATACTTGATGTAGATTTTAACTCTTTCTGATTTACGAGTATGTCTTCTAATTCATTACACGAACAATTGTCTGAGAAAACATGGAGAATATAAAGCGTACTTACTCACGAGACATTGGGTAAACATTTACTATCGTATTAAAATTATTTTTCGTAAGAAGTATATATTATACCTAACATAAGTAATCGTACGGGTGTTTAACGAAATTCAATTGGGTTACTATTTAATATATTCATTTTTGAATCATGTATCTACGTCGTAGAGATGTAAACATACATTAAACAATATTACAATTTGATGGACTACCCTTAGTCAATTTTGTTGGATTGACTAGTAATAATTAATCAATATAAAAAACTCATGTATAACAATCAATTGCTGTTCGTTAGTCTCGCTAAAACTCGAGAGCGGCTGGACCGATTTGGCTTATTTTGCTTTTGATTTTTTTTGTAAGTCCAGGGAAGGTTTAAAAGGTGAGTAAATATAACAAAAAACCGTAAAAGTAAATACAACAATTTCATTTTCCTATACAAACAGTTTCTACGTCCGTAAAATAGGTGGCGTTCCGAATTTAGTTATTGCACATTGACACATTATTAAATTTTAAGGCAATACGAAGTTCGCCGGTTCAGCTAGTATTTAATATTTTTTTATATGATAGAAGTAGCAAACGAGCATGCAGTCCATCTGACGATACATGGTGACAGCCGCCCATGGACATATGTAATCAACTTCAGATAATATTAGAGCCCTAACTATAGTCGTTCCAATGAACGACTATAGTTAGGGCTCGTTAGGGTTAGGGCTAGTTAGGGTAGCGACGTATCAATATACGTCGCTACCCTTGAAAACTAAGTTGAAATATCCCGGATAAGTATGTTTCCTTTACTCTTCAGGCCATAGCTACAAAGATTTATACCTTCTTCAAAATATAGTTAAGAGTGTTAGAATATCTACATTAAACTTTTCCTACACTCTTCCATTAAAATTGCACTGAATATCCAAATATCAGCTCTATGTTTAATCATGCTCTGATGTGTAAACCGTATAAGTATTTATGTATTCTATTATTGTAAAAAAAATATATTATTATTATTAAAACATGTCCTTCCGAGCTCTTAAATTCCGATGATGGTGCTAAAGTTATTTCAATGTGAAGACTAATACCGGGTGTTAAATTAACGTCATAAGCGGTGATATGCCGAATTTGTTTTACCGTGATGAGTTATAAACCGACAGACATGACCGCACACATCGACCGGGTGCATAAACTCATAAATTATAAAACGGCATTCACTACATTTACACCTACTTTTGTAGTGTTTAAATTTCGAGACATATGTACGACGTGGTTGTCGACGATCGTTAAGTTACAAATTATTCATAATTATGAACGTCTACGGTAAACAGTTTTGGATTTATGAGCGACTGAGGAGCATTAAACAGGTTTATTGCTGATGTATCCTGAATTCGTGGCGCTATCAACATTTTACAGATACATTTTACTATTTACTGGATCCTTCCAAGCCAGTTTGCAATATATGACCACAGTAAAGCCCGATGATATATATTCTACGATCGCCGTGTCAAACGCTAGGCAATACGTTTACGAGAACTATCTTAAACATACATATATACTCATACATGGGATACTACATACATATATACTCATACATACTCATAAATGTATGTTTGTTATTTATATGTTAAGATGTGTGTTATGGAGTTTCTTTCGCCGCTTCTTCTCCATAACAAAACACCTTGTGAAATGGTGGTAAATTCTTGGACGTTCAAAAAGAATTCTGTAAAAGTTCTACTTTGAATAAAATATTTTGATTTTGATTTTATATTGCCTGCCAAACAGATAAAAAGCCCTTAAAACAGTTAAAAGTTTTTGAATGTGTATGACGTGTAAGTAAAGTTCGTAAATTAAAGTCTTATCAATATGCCGTGAAAGTGAGTTTCACAGCGATCTGCCAATTACGTCCTGACTAATAACGAAAGGTAATTAATAAGCTGAATTCGCCGGGCGCGAAATGTTTAACGGATTGACGTGAACAAATGCGAACACATCAGTTACGAAGATGAAAAACGAGTGTTCGGAGAGCGAAAGTGATCATTTCGCTATGGTCAGGTCATTATGAACATTCGAATTTTAATATTCCTAGAAGATTTTAATGAATCGGAATGGAATGTATAGGAAGTGAATCAGTAAAGATGATAGAGATTCTCATGGTACGACTATGTTGGAACATGGCATGTGTATGTATATGATATAAGCGTTTATGCTAAAACTGAAAAGTAGATCTAGTTCCATACTTAACAGTAAATTTGTGACAGTGCTCAGATAGAATTATAACATATAATAAACATGGATTGTACATGCGTCGCTACCTCTAAGGACTAAGTTGGAAGGCCTTACACAACTATACCATCCAACATGGACAAAAGTGACTGAAGTATCTCCATAATTGAAAGATGTGACGTAATTTTTAGTATAGCGCACTGTTTTAGTTATTTTAACAGGACGGATAAGTTATTCCTTCTTCCTTAGTATTACAATTGGCAATACGAAGAATCTCGATAAAGACAAACAAATTGAGATAAAATTATAAGGATTTCGATTATATTTCAAACTGAAATATGCCATCCGTTAATTATTAATTACAAGATAATTTGTTGCGGATAACAGTCCCACCCTATTAAACGTTATCAAGTAACAAATTTCTTTTCGAATGAGCTGAATAATATCTTACATATTATAGTGATTTGTAACGTTCGCAATTAAGATGTCATCGACGCGTTTAGATTTATGCGTGGCAATTATACGCTTATAATGTGAACTTGAATATTGATCAGACTAGACTAATATAAACAACCGTACAATTAGAGGCGGATCCGGTAATAACGGTACAAGCCAATATGATTTTGATGACCTTTTAAAATGGATAAGGCTCATGCTAATATCCGCTCATTATGGATTCAAAGGAAACACAAATTCGTTAATTCTCTTTCTCTCTTTTATTTCTAAATATTCACCTAGTGGACCATTGTACTAGATACCATATATACTGAATCTGTTTAAAATACAGGCTTATTACAATGTAAATGACTATTTAAATGACAAATACGTATGGTGTTACGTAACTCCGCCTCCAACATAAATAAATAATTAATTCTAAGCGCTACGTAGAATTAAACATATATTTTACTTTAAAAAAATGTATGCATGCACACGTATGGAGGTTCTTGTCTTTAATACTGGATATTCAAATACATGTGTGAATACACATACAAAGGACAAACATACAAACACCGATACCTGGAACAGAAATCTAAATATGTTGATCGAACCCGGGATTTCCTTCATACCAGATCACTAGGATAGGCGCTGTTACACGGGTCGTTGAATTTGTGGTAAAATTGCTCTTCCTTCATACATGCTTCGACGGTGGCAATACTTTAACAGTATGTGGGTACTTTTGCTTGTGCATTACACATTAAAGTGGGATCAATACTCATTTTAGTTACTAAATAAATATGATAAATGCTAAGCGTGACTCCTATTTATAAACACACACTATCGAAACTATATGATACTTGTAATATACTTATTTCAATATACGTTGAGATACTCTTAGGAGACCGCTTTACCTGGCCAAAGCTATACACAACGCTTGTCGATATCGTTAACGAGATCTTTCATTATTATGCATCACCATATTCATATTCATATTACATTTACTAGATACGCTCTGGGCAATATTAATCTCCTTTTTGGGGTTCCGTACCCAACGGGAAAAACGGGACCTTATCAGGTACTAAGACTGTACTGTCCGTCTATCATAGGGCTCTATTTAGTGAACGATAATAGACAGATTCTTACAGACAGAAGTTTGACAGAATGTACATTAATAGGGCCGCTGTAACAACTAATACAAAATATAAAGAAATAAAAAGGGATTCCAATATTCCCATAAAACATTAAAAAAAACAGAAAGTGATAATTTGGCAATACCAAAAATCCATGTCGAAGTCAGTGTTCGACTCGTGTTTTTAATAATTATTTTACATTATAATTTATTCCTATAACAAACATTTTCTTCTTCAAAGGTTTTTTTTATATTAATTCTTTACCAATTTTGAAGAGTTTTTAACTAACTTCCACAAAAGAAATGATTACAAATTTGGTTCCTTAACTTTTTTTATTAACTTCCGTATCAGAGCGGCGTTATGTAGTATGCTACAGGACTTTCCCAATTATAGCGAAGGAGATGGAGATAACCCAGCAGTGGGTCGGAAAAAGAGTTGTAGCGAAATCTGTAAGATATTTAGAATGAGACCAATATCTAAAATGTTCTTTAATGTATGTATACACTCTCTACATGTATAGCTACAATAATCCAGGAACTACTTATATGTACTATACTGTATTGAATCAGATGTGTTTAATTTACGATGCATATATTCATCATGAAAATAAAGGTTCGGGGAACCGAGCTATGTAATAAAATTATTCACAACTGCATAACCAGCGCGTAAGTTATAATATATGTAAACTACCGCTCTTTTATTTTAATATTGTTTCTAGACAATTATTTGATGATGAACATACTAAAAGTTTAAAACATTTTAAACAACAAGTCTATTTAAAAGTCTTCTTTGTGTATATCCATTTTAAGCTATATACTGTCCTTAGTCTTCGTACTAACATAATATAATATAGTAGTAATTTATATCACTTAACCTGATGTTGTTAATATAAACTGAAATAAAGAACCTTAGCATGGTTTACTGACAATTTTTTATAAATGAAAGTGGCTTTTACCCGTTTTAAATTAAATGACAACTAAATCTTATTCAACAACCTACATTAAATAGGTACTCGATTTAATAAATTAACTAAAAGAAAAAAATAGTCGACAGCCGAGCAAAATTGTGCGAGCATGAAAAGATCCCCGCAAATAAAAATGTATTTTAGTTAAAGACAACGTGTCAAATACGTGAAAGTTTTAGCGCAAGCATTGTTTTGGTTTAAACAAGGACAGTTGTCGCTTAAAGCAGTTTCGACTTTTTAACACTCGCTGAACACAACAATGACATTGCGTTAAGTGCCCTCTTGTGCTCTCGCGACAAATATTTGTACAAACACGCACACATCTCTTTATTTACAAATAATCAGTGGGAACCAACGGCCCGGGGCGTCCTGTCTCACAGCCGAAAATATTTGCCGCTATTCTCTTTTAAAACTTTTTAGTTAAATGTACGTAATTTCAACCGAGACATATGTACTTACACGGACTAAATAAAGTTTGACGTAAGCAAATTTAGCGTTGACAAAGTAACGTAAATTTTTGCGCAAGCATATACTCAACTTATTGTCTTATCTTTTTTATTTTAATTTGTGACAAGTATTGTTTATTTTTTGCTAAAATATAGCCAGTTGAATATATTTTCTTTCAAACTAATAACGGCTCGAACATGTTACATCACTACATATTAATTCAACACTGAGTTATTAGCACTCAGAAGGCTATAACGTTTTCGCTAAAATAGATCCACAAGGAAACGAAGTTTAAAAGCCAATGGCTCGTTAGTCGAACCACCTCGGAGCCTTAAAAAGAAACGGAAACCCAAGTACTCTAACTACACCGCATTACAATAGAGTAAGTACGATAAATTATTTCCGTTTACAGAACTAGACATTCGTGTTGGTACAAAACTGCATCCACGAACCGCGCTCGCTCCACCGATACTCCTAAAGCGTACGCAATAACGCTCAATTTTCGAGAAAACAACTATAACTCAAAGCGATGCACTCTGTCGTCTGTGTTCCTTTCTTCCGGGCAATTTCTATTACCATATAGACGCGCTACTTTTCAATTCTTTTCCATTAAACTTGGTGCATCGCCGTGCGTTCCGCTGCCGACTACGTCTTGGTTGCTATTCTGAAAACACATTTATAAAATGCTCTTTACCCGGCCGCAGCGGTCCCCTGCGACTGACATTCTATTGCGAATTTCAAAGTATATTTTCACATAAGGAAAAGTGCCCCGGGTCAATAAAACTTCCATACCCACCATGAAAGTTGCGTTTCATCTTTTGCAAACTCCTAGTTTAAATCTAATCCTGTTTCCCTTTGTACGGACTATTATTCGTGTATGTAGGAGTTGCGTAGACATATTTATTGTATTTACTTTGCTCACCTTTACTTATTCATAGTACGTATTACGCACAAATAAATATCGAAAAAACAAGTTTATACTAATAAATACCACAAACCAAAAGTATTGAATCTTTTAGTCATGAAAAACCGCTTACTTTCTCACTAAACTAGTCAGTTTCCTTCACAGTCTGGTGAGTAAGGATGTAAAGTACAATTTGATATGCTGTAAGCATTTTGAGCGTTTTATGTTTTTGACTTACGACCCATAACATTAGTAACATACTCATACTAACGGTAACGTATAATGTATTTAGTAATGGACTGCCTGGCATAAGAACTGTTACGGCTTATGTTGCGAGAGGTTCCAGGTTCAATTCTTTGTAGGGAGAAATAAATCATTATGATAATCATGGATACGTATCGTTATGAAATATTTGTTATAGGCATCGTATAGCTCAAAATATCCAAAAAATATAGCTAGTAAACCAAAGCTGCCACGTTAAAAATTAAACTAAAAAACAGTTTTTACCCTAGTCATAGCTGGCTAATACACAACATGATTGGCGAGATTTCGCAGAATGATGACAACGCGTTAAGCCGTACAGATGCACAAACGAAAGGCTTAAAGTCGACCTCACAATTTGTCACAACAATAAAATTTCATAACCAAAATATCGCATAACAATAAACGGTGTATTATATTCACTGGGAGCAAACAAGCATTATTCCTTCAACAAAGACGTCTCTATCGGTAGCCGTCGAGAATTATCTGTCATGTTTCACAAATAAATAGGAGCTATTTTATATCACAATGGAATACACACCATACGTTTAACGGAATTGAATTCAGGGATGCCAAGAAAAAAATCCATTTATCAAACAAGAGATGGGCTCCACGATATAGATCAGTCGAGTCTATTATAACCCTTTTCGATCTATCTAAAGCACAGCTTTACAAAAACATCTTATTAACATATTGTATTATGTGAAAACACAGAGGAACCACCTGTCGAACGTTTTACTTGAAAAAAGTATTTATATAAATAATAATTATTAAATAATCCCTAATATTTTTACTTGTGTAAAATATGTAGTCTCGAATCTACACTACACATTTATTTATCACGCGCATTTTTCAGTAAATAACTCGTTCAACAAAAATACCAATTATTTTTCTTAGTTATATATCATCAATTGTATATATGATTTAAAAGTACGCGATACGCCAATAACAAACGTATTGGGTTATATTCACTTTCTCCCTGTAGTCTAGGGATCATGGCAGAGCTACGGTAGTTTTAGTGAGTAAAAATCTCATACAACCCGCTATCGACTCTGCCACATCGAGTATCTTATGAAAGTCTCCCCTCGAAACAAAAATTAATATTCACTTGTTAATAAGAATTAATTTTATTTCTCTTCTTTAACCTTCAGTTGTGTCAAACTTCAAACAATATGCATATCTAATGTAACTATCCACAGAAGCGACGGTTCAGTAGTGTAATCGTTACAGCGCAAGTGTCGGACTAAGTGTTATATCACACACGGTGTGTTTGTCCGGTGATAATATTGTATGTTCGTGTTTTTCAAGCCACTGGGCGGTCTATTTGCACCTTGATAAGAACCAAGTGCTTACAGCTTAGTCACGGTTATAGATCTTATTTTAAGTTATTTTTAACTTAAAATCATATGATCGTTCTCATATTATGGTCTTTGGTCAGGACAACAGTGGGGCTATCATAAGTTGATGAAGGCTTACTTCTATCACGTTTACAGAGTGTTGCCAGCCCTATGTAGACATTTTGATATTTCTACTAATCTATCAAAAAAATCCAAAAAAAAAATCAGTACAAGAACACGTCATAGAAACACTTTGACTTGATGTAAGTAATAACATTATAGTTTAAAACATAAGGCAGATGTATGTTTAAAATAAAAAAAAGATTAAACTAACCTAAAATCTGTTGATCCTGAATGTTAGTAGCAGAAACATTTACCGTTAATTATTGTAAACACAAGTAACACATATTTCTATTTGCACCACCAATAGAACTAGTTACATAATCACGATAACTTTCACAGACGCGGAATATTAGCGTTTACATGGTATTTCACAAGCGAATATTGTTGAAACATATATTAATTAATAGCAACACCGGCGAGCAAGTATCCAGCGTCGAGGGCGCGATAACGTCTCATCAGACGAGTAATTCATGTCCCGGCGGTTCCGCGAGCTCACCGAGCACGAATCGAAACTCACGATCGGACCTCATGATCGAAATACATGGATGTACACCGGTATGTATTACCATAAAAGATTTACCGTATGACGACTCTTTTAGACAACGTGGAATATGAATTCGTTTGTACACGAAATTGCATACATTGTCATAACATTTGTTCTCATATGCGCTCCGACGGGACAATGCTTTATACGCTCTTTGTTTCGATCGCCCACAAAAAATACCGAAACTCGCCCGTACGTGTACATATCGATGTAGCCGTCGATATTTTTTGTTTGGTAGTCGGATCGGATGCTATAGTGAGTGATCAGTCAGTGTGTAGGGTGCGTGGTAATCGCGGACGACATAAGTAGGTCCGCGGGCAGAGGCACGCATCATTTGCCGGCCGTCCGACGCGATTAACTTCGGCGGCGTTGACACGGGTGTCCGCCGCGTGACCGTATGTAATTACAAATCGAGCTTCACTGAACATCCGACCAATGTTCTCTACTACTTAACCTTTAAATATCTGCTCCATCGACCGAGCAAAAAATAGCTTTTTGTAGCCAACTGTCGAAACGTAAAAAGTGTCATCTATACCTAAATCTATAAACAGTGTCACATGTAAAAGAGCATGGTCTCCTGCGGCGTCGGAATAACTGGAAACGTAGTCAGACGTATAACTTCGGTTTTTATTTTATATTAAAGGACATATTGTATTAGATAAAGGATGGGTTGTAATAGTGTCGCGTCATCCACATTAGTAATGCGCCTCCTGGCGGGGCGTCACCCTGCACCGTGAAACCGACGTAACTTTTATTGTGTACTGATATCCTAAAGAATAAAATTATAAAATAAATAAATTTAAAGAGGTCGAGCCTCGGTCGCTCTCGGAAATATTTATTCAAATAAGTCGCCATCAACCCGACCGTAAAAGTACGCGGAGGGTTGAGGGGCCAGAGGTTTTATTAATATTAAACGAATGCTTCAGTTGACACAAATTGGCGATAACCGAAGCGAGTAACTCATAAAATTCTTCGTTTCGCTTTGCGTTCATTATTTGCATCTGACGGAGGAAGAGATAATATGGCGTATGCGCGAGGTCAAACCGGGGACGTAGTTAAATCTGCCGAGATAATGGGAAGCGCGTTGAGGGCTAGAGTTATGCTGGAACGTCCAGTCAAACGCCCAACAATCGACGGTAACTGTAAATCGATCTGTGTGAGAAAACAATCGGACGCGCTCGGCCCAGTCTCGCGGCGTCGGCATCGCTGCGCCAATATTATTATCGCACTATAAAACAATAGAGTTAAGTGGCGCGCCGACCCTGCATAGCACACGAAGCAATTCCTCCTCTTTGGCGACTGCATACTTAGAATGGGGTCACGGAAACGCTTAGCTTTTACGCTTTTATTTTTTGTATTGGTTTATTAAACATTATATAAAAAAGATCGTGTTGTAATGCGAAATTATTTTTATTCTCGAGTAAAAATATATTAACTTAAGCAAAACGGAAATGTATAAGTACTCTAAGTTATAAAACTTTTATTTCTGTTCTAACAGTGGTATACATATGCACCACCACGTTAAATATTCAATTGTATGTTAATTATTAATAATGTGTCTTATTTTTGCAATATCTTAAAGGTATACTGATTGACCCTTTTAAGCAAATTATCGTTGCGAGTGTAATTTTCCCTCAAACTGTGACCGCTTAAACGAATACTGGCTCCCGGCCCGGAATAAAACGGTTAATTAAGAGTAATTTATATAAATGGGCTTCGTGCTATTCGAAGAGCAAATTATCTACGATAGGCGATCTTTCGGGGGTCGAGTAACAAATAGACATAGGCTTTCGACCAAAAGACAGTACGATAGGAGATCCCGATAGCTGCAAGGATACGGCATCGACGACGGACGAAATTATTTACCTCTTCCAAGATGTAGGGCGAGGGAAGCCGCGGCGCTCTCCGACCGAGGTAACGCAAGAGCTTCTGTAGATTTATTGCGGCGATATGCAAAGCGAGCGTCAAACTGAACATTTCTCACCTAATTTAAAGAAGGTCGGGAGCGAGCGAGGCGCGGCGCGCTCGTATAGAACTATCCTATAAAAAGTTTGTCGACACCGCAGCTCACTTCAACGAGTGGCTAATGTCAGTAATTTGTTTGACACAACGATGACACTTTTATAAGATAGTAAAAAACAATGAGTCAGCGAGCTGGGAATGCCGACGGGACCGCGACATCGGCCCCGCTTCATAAAAGGAGAGAGACTAGAACAATGCGCGTGGCCAATTAAAGGCGTCTCCGGGACACGAAGCTCGTGTTACCACCTTGCGGAGGTTGACAATTCATGAACGCCATAATTTCAAATTATATTTGGTCTCAAAATATTCTCATTGAAGAAGGCACTCATTTCGCATCCCACACGGTTACGGAAATAAAATTTAAATTCAACGGATGCGAATACGATAATGTAGGGTTTTTTTAAAAGTGCGTTATTGTCAAAAGTGCGAGGTGTTTCACCTTAGCGAGAGTCTGCGCGGGCGTCGGGAGTCCTGCTGTGCTCGACCGCGCCTCGGGACTCCGCAGTTTAATTTATCGCGAACAATCACATTACCATATCACTAATATAATGCGGTCGCATCCACGTACGCACCTTAAATGGTTTTTGGGCCC
>DWRA01000452.1:0-24703 GCA_018250295.1 Spathilepia clonius | reverse complement strand
CAACTTAGTTCTCAGGGGTAGCAACGCATCTGTGGTCGACTTCAGTTGGGATTCTGGTCTTATCTGAGGTGGATCACCAATATCCATGGGCGGCAGTTGCCACTTACTCTCAGGTCGACTGCATGCTCGTTTGCTACTCCATCATATTAAAAAAGGGACTCTTAATATTTGTTAAAGCAGGTATATAACCTTTTGTGGTTCGAATTCCAAGACACCACTTCCCCATATTTCTGCCTAACAGCTGTGTTAAGCGCCGTTGCTTTTTGGTTTGAAGGATGTGGTAAGAAAGACATTCGAGGTGTTCCAACGTTATCTTTGTGAGTAGCTACATTTATGGCTGACCTTAGATAGGATTGTTGTATTAGATAACATGTATAAATAATTAAGCTATGTATATATCCTTCAAGTTTTTAAAGAAGGAAAACGCATAGGATATTAAGTGTTACATCGTTCATAGTTAGATGAAAAGACTGACTGATTCAAAATTTCTAAAAATATTGTTAAGTCTCTTTGTATTCGAATAATAAGTGAAACAATCGGAAACAACGGCCCATAAAGCGATGTAAAGAGCACGTAGAATCGATTTACACGCACAAAACGCGCAAATGGTTGAATAGACACAAAACTAAACACAAAACATGCCAAAAATACAATAGTCCAATCCATTTGAAGATATACCCCCGACTGATCTTTTTTGCTCTCTCGGATTGCATTTCAAAATTTACGCGAATATAGCCTTTAAAGTTAGGAGTAAGTATTTTGTGAATGTTAACGTCAAGATGTACTAGGATTAAAGAATTTATAGAGACTCTTAAGGCGTTTTTGGGTTCTACAGTATGACCAGAAGCCATATACAGTCATTACTTTTTAACCAGTGAGATTTAATGCGCCAGAAAGAAATAAAAGATGCCTACCTTCACATTTTCTCCTGAACCGACACGCTCTTTAATTTCGCCGTGTAGAAATATGTTCTTCGAAACGATTCGCTTATGCGTTTTGGGAAAACGATTCATAATTAATTAATAGCCGCCATGCGTATCGGACGTAGTGGGAGCAAATGGGACGGATGCCCACATTCCATTGTCGTGTAACTTACGCACATCGTTCATCAAGTTGACAAGCGTTAATCCAGTTTCCGGGGGGTCTACCATTGTCTCCCTTCAACTCGATTCGTCGACGCAGTTCTGTTGTTTGAATTCAATTTTAATCGATTACAAGGTAATTTCGGGTTGTCCTTTGTCGACGGGAACAAATAAAGCCATTAGGCCTTTTAGTGTAATTATATTGTTTTTCGTGTAAATAACAATAAAGTAGACATGTAAAACAAAATTGTGTAGCCTTTTGTATATCTGTAATTAATAGCCTTTATGTGTTGTTATTATTATGTAGTTCTACAATTATTGGACATTTATTGTAACAAAGTATCTGTTTAATAAAATAAAAGTAATTACATTAAAAATCGATAACCACAATAACACGTGGCTGTGATCAAGAGCGGCTCTTGATCAAAACCCTCATACGGCCAATAAGGGTTGAAAAAAATTATAATAACATTTTTTCAACCCTTCACGTGGAATGTAATATTTAAATATTATTCTTAATTTTACTATTTAAAACATCTTATATGCATCTATTTACAATTGTAGGTGTTGTAAAACGGTACAAAATACGTCTATCATACCTAAATATAAATCCGTATAGCAACGAATAAATTCAAAGTATTAATAAATGCATAAAAACTAAATTACAAAAATAATAATATATTTGTGAAAAGTATCATATACTTTTATAAAAATTTACATAATAATATGATATATTTATTTCTTTCGAAATTTTCTATCGAGAATAGTTAGTAGCGTGCGATCATCTCGTTCCCACCCCGCACTATTCTCGATGACAAGTAGTATCGAATGGTAGTGTTTGTGTCGCGACACTGTTTTTACTGTTTGTATGTTGTCTGTGCATTATATTATGTTTGAAAATTGTTATTTAATACTCAGATATTTCATATAGAAAATACTATAATTACATTAAAATCGATACTGAGAATATGAAACATAGAAAACTTTAAGTTTTTCTTCATAATCAGTTTGAAATTTCATTTATTTTCATAGCTACTCTACGTAAGGTAATATCATTAAAAAATAAACCGGCTAAGTCCGTAGCATTATCATAAATAATAAATAAAGTTGAATTTGTTTTCCAACTACTAAAATCAGTTTGTTTTTCATAATATTGTATAAATTACATAGTTATGTTATTCGGTTTTTGAAAAAGTAATATATCTCAAAAACTGTTAACCGTATATTGTTGTAACCGTAATTTTCCTACACATCTACAACATATGTTTTATCCAGATTTTTCACTCCCTTAGTTTAAAAGTTAGACGGGGGAGGACACACATTTTACCGCTTTGAAAGGGCTTATCTCTCAAACAATAGACTCTGAGAAAAAATGGTTTTAGAAACCTCAATGTCATTTTTAAGACCTTTCTATAGATATCCCACAAGTGAAGGCAAGGTGATTTTTTTTAAATTTCAGTTCCATGTATTGGGAGCCCCCATAAATATATAATATTTTTATTTTTGTACATAATTCGGAAAGCGGCTTACAGAATACACTTACCTACCAAGTTTCAACTCTGTAGTCTAAATAGTTTCCAAATAAAGTGGCTGTGACATACGGACAAACGGACAGACAGACATGACGAATCTATAATGGTTCCGATTTTTGCGATTTGGCTACGGAACCCTAAAAACTAGGAGTAAAGCACATTTTTGGAGACCAATTTTACATACATTTTTAAATTTGACAAAGTTAAACCACATTTTTTTTTAAATAGATCAAGACTCCATTTCGGTGAAATTGTTGGTGAAAATTGTGTATAAAAAAGTATCAATAGTGTTTAAAAATGTATGATCAGAGAAGGGTTATAGATTTCGTCTCATTTCGACCGATGACATATACCGTAGAACAAATGGGAGTTACTCATATTTCTCTATCGAGAGTCGTTAGTACCACACTTAATGTCCCCACTCGGTGATGCCTACACTATCTGCGATGACAAATTTATATCGTTCAGTGTTCACGTCGATAGCTCTGTTTTGTTGTTTGATATATGTTTGAGTATTGTTCATTCTTACGCATTCAAACTCTAAACACATTTGAAATAATATTTTTATTCGAAATAATAAGAATAAGGCCAAATAAACCTAATCGATTCTCGAAGTGCTCAGTATACCTCTTTTAGTTAAATTATTTTGCAATGAAAAACCTTTGCAGGAAGTATCTTAAACATTATAAAAAAAAAAATTTAATCAAATCTTTTGTTTCATTTTTGTGTATATATATTTATTTATTAAGTAGAAGGTTGTTTAATATACACTTGTACTTAGAATAATTTCAGTCATCTCCACGCAGTGTTAAGATAGTTGTTTTGTGTGCAAATGGTATGGACCTTAATATAAATTAATTCAAAGAATATATTTTTGTTTTTTGATGTTTTATTCATAAAAAATACATTCATTAGGGACTCCATTATAAATGCTAATATTTTTAATTATTCAAATATACAATATACGTTAGGTAAGTACTTACTAAAATACCATGTTGCTATAGGGAATATTTAGGTAACATGCATACCAATTTATAGTGCTCACATGGAGAGCTCTTTTTATTTTTGACATAATTATGTACCTTCACATATCTGAGCATTATTCGTAAGTCGTTGGCTAGTCAAATAAGTTAACATTGAAAATATATTTTTTAATCAATTCATAATAATACTAATTGATTAAAATACTAATTTTAATCAATTCATAATAATAATACTGACGGCAGTGATAGCCTAGTGGTTAAATCACGGCCTCTCAGTCGAGGGGTCCGAGGTTCAAACCCCAGGCACGTACCTCCGATTTTTCAAAGTTATGTGTGTATTATAAGTTAATTATCACTTGCTATAACGGTGAAGGAAAACATCGTGAGGAAACCTGCACGCTTGAGAGTTCTTTGAAAAAAAAGGTCTCAAAACTGTGTGAAGTCTATCAATTCGCACTTGGCCAGCGCGGTAGTCTATGGCCTAACCCTCACTTTGAGAGGAGATCCGTGCCCAGCAGTGGGACAGTAATGGGTTGACGAAGATAATAATACTATCATCAGAAAACATTGAATAATTAGAATATTTCGGATAATTAGTATATTCGTTCTTATCGAGACGTTTTTATCGAGAATCGAAAATCGTTAGTAGCATGCGTGCAAATGGTCCGCTCCCCGCTATATCCCGATGACAAATTGATAGTGTTCATGTCGGGAACTGTTTTTGTCGTTTGATACGTGTGTACCCACATATATCTGAGCGTTGTTTGTCATTGTTTGCCTCGTTAATCGAATAAGTACTGGAAGCGATTTTTTTGCAATTAAAATATTAGCAATTTAGTATTTGGTAAAATTAAGATTTTTTTTCCGGAAAATGACCGAAAGTATCAGTTAACATAATTCAACTTAGATTTAAATTTCATATTTCAAAATAAAGCATCGAATTTTTAACCATTAAATATTAAATATATGTAATTACTTTTATAATTTACATACTATCAAATCTATATTCTCAAATAACCCTTTGTGTTAACGTTGTTTATCAGAAATGTACTTACTCGTACAAATTCTCAGAAAAACGGTAGATTTACATTTACCGAGCTTACAAAACATCGTTAGAGTTAAAAGGGTTCACAAACAAATTTCAGTGTTTATCGCGATGTCCGCTTAACCCTTTTACGGCAGAAAATCAGATAAAAGTCCACCTGGTCTTAGATTAAATGGACGGGAAGCATGTGGCCGTCCGATGACATGGAGTAAATTGCGTAATTAATCATTATTTACTCCAAAACCCTCTGAAACGAAGAACAAGGGATATAATGACGAATGTCGGCGGGTGGGTCTGTTCGACCATACGTTTCCGTTTCTGTTTCAACGCTCTTCGTCTATTAATCAATAAGATACAATAGCTGAGGGTTAATGTTTCTTTCCGTTTTTTCTAAAACCATTTTTTTAATTTTGTTCTTTGCGCAACCCATGATCATTTCGTCGACAGGCGTAGTCGTTTTGTCAACACAATGCGTGTGACGTCTACAGATTAAAAAACCGTTCAAACATTCCTCAATCAGGCATTTGATTTGAATTGATTTCTTGAGACAAATTCGGGCGACACTCGAGCCCACTTCCAGGGTTTCGAGAAAAAACCGTCCTTGAGGGCGTTCTTCGGTTTTCAATTACGACCAACATATTCACAGGATCGTGTTTTGCTTTCATTCATTCCAACCGAAATAATCTCTACCGCAAACAACGTTTGTACAGTCGACTTGTCAAATATAATACTCCCTTTGTGTGCCCAAAATCGATTATGGCCTTTTTGTTGTCAAAATTGAGGCTCGAATTTCTCGAGTTCCACAATAGTTGCGATGTTTATCGCGGCCAGGTGTGTTCGGTCCCTTAAATGTTTTTTAATTGACTGCACGGAAAGATTACGAAACTATCTCGATGAGTTTGCATTTTCGATTTATTTTAGGAGAACAAAATCCGATAAGATTGTAAATTTCTTCACAAGTTCTTTGTTGGTGTTCAAGCTTATACAAACATTTTATTGTTTCACAGATGTAAGTATTCAAATAGATAAGAGAATAGTTTAAATAAAATTTATTGGAGTTAGTCGTGATTCTGCAAGTAAACTGTTAGCATATTTATAGTTTAAGCTATCAATATCTTGACTCCTGTAAAAAATTAGTAGTCAATAAAAGAGAAGTTCTTAACGTAATAATATGGATCTTGGCCGATTATCATGGCTTCGTAGTTATAACCTCTGGTTTGAGCTACAGTTATAACCAAATATCATGACTGTATAACGTACACTACATATCGGGGGTCGAGTCGAGACTCCATATATATTTTTTTTGTTTTTATATGACGGAATAGCAAACGAGCATGCATCCCACCAGATGGTAAGTGGCAACTGCCGCCCATGCACATTTGTGATCCACCCCAGATAAGACCAGAATCCCAACTGAATTTGACCACTGATGCGTTGCTACCACTGAGGATCAAGTTGGAATACCTCGTTTAGTTTATCTCCATTAACACACTCTTCAAACTAGAATACAACAGCACTTGCTGTTATTAGGCAGAAATAAGTTTGGCGGTGGTGCCGCTGGAGTCGAACTACAAAGGGTTCTACCACCTTTGAAGTAGTAAGTAGTAAGATATTATCAGTCTCGAATAGGATAGCAGATTCATCACACAGATTAATCTATCCTTAGAGCTTGAAATGGTACACTATAGTCAAAGTATTCAAACTTGAGTGCAGCATGCTGCAATACGGCTGTTGTACATAGTAAGACATGTTACAAAGGAGTTATAGATGTCGCTGGTGCTGACACAGCCAAGGAATAGAGAGAATAGAGTGAAAAGGTGAGATGCCACAAAGACAAACTAGCACAAAGTACTAGACATGTATAGGTATATGTGCGTATACGTTTGTGTAGAGCGTATAATATTTCATATAGACAACTAACCATAACTACTGATGACAGAGGTAATTAAGCTCCCCATTGATCCACAACGCGATGTGTAGACACCGTACTCGCCAGACGAAGCGTTAAATTAATTACGAGTGCAAGTGGCCCAAACAAATACGGCTTGACTCTTGAATCTGTATAAACGTATATTGTTCGCTCGTATAAATCGTTCGTTCGCTCGTATCGTTGTATAAACGTATTGTTACAGATAATATTATCCCTTTAAAGATTGTTTATGATAGACAAGCTGTGACCCGCGGTTTCACTTGCTCTTATAGAAAATGTAATTTTGCACCTTCAACACTGTACATTTCATGGGTATATATTTTTTGTGCGGATCCGTAATATTTCTTTGTTAAATCCTTATAACATCAGCTAGTTACCAGTGAAAGTCCTTCAAAAATCGGTCCAGCCATTCTGGAGATTAGCCGAAATAAACAGGCAGATAGATATAATATTATAATAAATTTGTTTTTGTTGTAAGTATATACTACGATCGATTACTGCTCATGAGTGCAGCGTCTATTACTTTTTTTAACCGATCGCACCTAAAACTTTCTGAGTATCAGACCAGTATGGTGACCGCTGCATTTCGCGGCTTATAATGGTAGTACACGAGTATCAACATAAATATAAGAGGCTTCAATTAAACAGATGTTTACAAGCGTCCATAAAAATTCTTATAAAGAGAGATTTAAGCTGCAAACACCAATAACTAAAACTTATAATTTATAGCATAAACTTAAAAAAATACCGTAAAACATATTTTTCACACGCTCATTTCAGTAATCCAAAACTTACTCTGAACCGAATGAAACTTTTGTTGGGTCCTACAACTATAAAGCCGAATAGTTTTCATTTAGGGCTCAAGGAGGCCCGAAGCTCGCGTACAAAGTAATTAAAATGTCGTACACAAAACTGTACACAAAATCATATTGCTTTTGTTTTGCCCGCTCCGTCTGGCAACTTTAGGGTCTGGTTTGGATAGAAGAGCGGGGAGTGAGCGGTGTGAGAGCGGTAAACGATTGCCCTATTAAAATTGTAGCAACATGTAACAACAACAAGCATGCACTCCACAGGATAGGAAGTGTTCAATGCCGCACATGGACACATATATTCAATTCCAAATAAGGTTACATTTTCATTATTAAGTCAAACTAAGTCAAAATGCATAAAGCATTTGCATTTAGTCAAGAGGAGTCTTGACGTAACCTTTAACGTGAACACAAAAACCCTTTAAGTATGTTATGTAGGTTTCGCAGAGCTATCAATGAAGTTGGATCATAAGGGTTCCACCTACGTTAATAACTGGTGTTGGTAAGAAAATTGGTACGCAGTAGGAAAACTTCGATTACTCCTACTTTTGTAGATATTTACGACTTTTATTACGCACAATTCTAAATAATAGAATGATCACATTCGTTGTTTGCATAACCCGGCATATCGGTCAAGATTTTCAATCCATTACGATATACAAGAGTAATAAATTAATGTTAATATACACACATATTGAACACAACATCATCGCTTACCGCATCGCTGGCGCTTATTAACAGAGTCCCAAAGCGTTGCAGACACGGCCTGCTGCCGACAAAGCTCCACCAATTTGCGGATTAGTTGATGCGTAAATCGTTGAATTAGCCGTTCGCTCAACGGCTAAGGTCCGAGCAATTACGAGCGTAACACGATCCAGCTCGTGTGTAAGCACCTTTAGAGTTTATGGTTATTTTTGCGAAGGTTTTGTTTTTATTTTTCAAGGAATAAAATAGTGTAATTGAGTTTCTGCACGCCGTGTCGAGTTATTATTTTTAATTGGTTGAAAATAAAGGAAATATTTAGAATGTCACAATTTTGGATTTTCTCTTCAATTTAAATATTTTAAATTAATATGTTTAATCAATCAGTTATTGTTAATATACATAGCAAATTAAAAAAAACTAAACTGTATTATTTGGTAGCCACTATAAATTTCACAAAAATAAACAAAATTGAAGCAAACATCTCTCATTTGAAAATATAGTCAACACCAAATTTCACAAACAAAGAAATATGTAGTATGTACGCAAAGTTATCAATACTACAAACACATCTACCCCACAGTCACGTACACAAGAATAAACATCCCTGGACGTCTCCATACAAAGTAAATCAATAGACAAAATTGATACATATTACAAGACATGTCGAAAAAATTGCTACTTGTTTTCCTCCTGAAACAAAAATGAGGCCCGCCCCTCTTCAGGTAAACAAATGAGATTATATTGAATTATTTCGTAAACAAGGCATGTACCTTCCGTTTTTATTTGATGTGTATCAGTACCGAGTTTTTATTAGACAGAAATAAGAAAATTGAATTGTTATCATCAGTTTGTACTTATACACGAGTACATATACACAATATGTTTTATTTGCTGGATACTTCTTTTGTTTTCATATTTACTGGTTTAATTACGTCATAAAATAGATTAGTCGTTAAAACCAGTTAAGATTTATATATTACAAACATTATTAATGCTTACTACAGTAGAGTAGCTTTCTTGCTACGGAAGCACTACATAATTTACATTTTGTTATCTAACGGGTACCACGATCCATGGAACTGGATCGAAATATCGGCAACTAAGAAATCAAAATTTCGTACCGTGAGTACCCGTTACATAACAAAATGTATCAATTCCGCGATAATATTAGCCTAAAATCATACACTACATAATTATTACTTCAGTTAAATAGATTTTTGTAGAAGGTCTTAAATCTACTAAAATCTTTTCGAATCTTGTTTTTAAATTACACTAAATAAATGACACAGAAACCAAAATAGAAGAACATAAATCATACCACTACATAAGAACCACACGCGGAGAGGTGATGAACATTACCTAAATACATTTTTAACAGCAAATCTAAGCTAAAAAGAGCTCATTTTGACTATTAACAAAAGAAAACGTTAGAAAAGTTTACGTTATATTACAAAATCTATATTATCCCGAGAACATTTTTATTCAATATCGCTGTTTCAAAAACTTAAAATAATAATAATTATTATTGTATTTTACAATAATAATTATTATAACATATAATATTATAACATGCGTCATTTGAATTGCAGGGAAGCCAAAATATGAGACATACATATATACGTTCGAAAAATATTACCCTCCGCAGTCGAAAACACCTCAGCTTACACCATAAAATAATGAAAACTCACGGGTGTTTTTATTAAATGTTTCGTGTAATGACCATATTATTAACGAGTTTCGTACGGAAAAAGGGTATTGATCTCGTGAAAAAAGAACGCCGGGCCGCATCCGGCAAATAATTAAAAGTTTTAAAAGAACCAGTCAAATATGGGAGAAAGAAATAAATTTTCCAGCCGAACGGATACTTTCGTTTTTATCCTTCTGCCTGGTGATTTATTACGCAAGTCTTTTTGCTGTTACCAAAATCAGCTTCAGCGATAATTTACACCCTTACGACCTTGATAATAGGGATCACGTATCAGGAATTCAAGGGTGTCTGAATTATAAAAGTTGTATGTAATTTGCCGTTGGTAAGTATTGAAATCTTCAGTTTTTGCTATGTCTCTACTGACACGAATATTCTCATAACCAAAGTTTCTAGATCCAATTACAAATAAGTAGATATTCAATTTTCGTGATTTTGGCTGTCTGAAATCGTTTATACATAATGTGCCTAACGTTTTTATAATGAAAGTTATCTGTTCCAAGTTTTAATCCTATTGATAGGTATAATTTTAGACTTAGGTGGCTCATATTTTACCAACGTAGTAGGTGGACATGCTTTGTTTTTCAAACTAATTCTAATAATGTTGATAGAAATAATTGATGAAGAGACAAACATTTTAAAATAGGATCTAATCCGCAACGAAATGTAGGCTCTGTTTTCGTGTAATCCCCTTTAGTTATGTTTTTGCTATTACAATTTTTGTACTCATTTATAATATCACTTATTATTGATAAGTATATACCAATTCTATTAATAAAATATAATACGGGATCAACTTGAGTGTTAGCGTTTGAAGGTATTTGGTTGGGGAAATTACTCAGGAACCACAGATGGCTTGAGTTAGACAAAGCGAGATTGGAGCCCAAATGGAATCCTTTGATGTTTGGAAAAATATTGTAAACCAATGCTGATGTGATTTATTGTATATGAGAAAAGACGAAATAATTTTGTTATTTATAAATTGAATTCTGCTACAATTTCTTTTATGAATTAACAACAATAAAGCATATTTGAAGTGATTTGTTATATATATTAACTTCATAAGCGGTAGTGTTGACTATAGTGGTAAGATCGACATCCATAAACACACAATTATAAATACTCAGTGGTGTTTTAATAGGTATGTTATTGTTTTTATTTACTTATATTACTTTTTAAAGTATCTGTAACTAAGTTACCCGACTCCTTATCAAACAATGTAGTTTTAGTGTCTATAATTTTTCATTAAGTAAAAATTCCTTTTATCATAAATTTTGCACGCTGCAGGTTATTCCGAGACCTTGCTAAGAGGTCTGTTGCTATAATATTCTTAGGTATCAAATTTTTTCGTAGCACGCTCCTAATGAAATATGCAAAAATAGTACTTAAGTTTCCTTGGAGGCTCCAATTTCAGAAGTTTATTTTCTTCAAAAATAATTTTCATTTCGACGAGAGCTTAATAAGCCGAATTTTTGTCTAAAACTTCAAGATTTGATCTATAATTTATTTTAAGATAAAAGGTAAGTCAAGTATTGCGTTAACTTTGTGTGCTCATTATTGTGAGTTTTCAGGAAGAAATGACGAATTTAGTTATAGAATATTTAAACAATAATGAACTTGAGCTTTTGAATCAAAACATTTGTAATTGTTTAGCAATACGGTAGTCAGAGTTTTATGAGATAACGAAGGAGGAAGTGAGAAATGTATAGAGCTTGTAGCCGTAAATTTCAAACGATATAAAATAACCAAAAACCATTTTGTGACTTTAAATAGTGCGAACTTCGCACGAAATGACCACGTCATTGTGCTAGCCCACCTGGACTCCATTTCGTGTACAGAATAAGAAACTGCTTCAGATAGCAGATAAGCTCACGAGACCATTACGCTGGACGACACAGATGTCTCCATTGCCATAAATAGGGATGTATCGTGTATATATTTAAATATGCCATAAAATTGGCCTACAATTTAGAAAACTTGTTAAGTTTTGCCGTCAAGATAAATTGAAATTATCGTAGAATTTTTTTGTGGTCTAAATGTGCATGTAATTATGTATGGAATAGTATTAGGTAATTTAAGACCGTCTTAATGCAATGATTTCTATTGCAATTCATCTGAAAAATAATTATATGTATATATATTACATGTAACATGTGTATTACAGGTCTTAGCTCCATCTTATATATTACAGAGGACAAAGATGTAATTACTAGTATGAGAGACTTTAGTTTTCAACCATATTCTAATACAACCAAGCTACACAGAAATAATATGGCTAAGAATTAAATCTATGATCAATATATTAATACTACATAGTTGGAAATTATTATATGTGATGCAAATACCTAATTAAGTGATCATGTTTTTTTTCGAGAAAAATCTAAAACTCTAAAACACCAGCCCTAAACTGTTAATGCGTAGGTATTCTAGGCAATTCTTGACAACGCCCGAAGGGTAAGGAGTGAAATTCACGATAACGAGTGAAAATTATTTTATGGACCTCATAATTACCTTTGGGGTACACAATTTGCATCTAAGATTACTGTATCGTAGGCGTCTCCAAGAAAATGTGTTAAGACCCAACTTAATAGAGGGACAAGTATTAAAGGCATTGCTGGTTATCAAGAAAATAGTTCTACAGCAACATTTTGACATCGGTTCTCTTGCAAGCAAAATCCCAAACTTTACATCGTTTACCATAATCATAGTATTTTGTTATAATATTTTTTATACAACTGAGCATTTATACTAAATTATGGAAATTAAATAAGTTTCTCATCTATGTCAAGTAATTACTTTTTTATTAAAACCAGACGATGCATTTGCAACATTGCTGGGAAATGACTGTAACCTGTCTCTTAAGTAGTTTTCAAATTAAAGCTTTATACTTCAAAGTGTGCGCATAAGCATAATAGCTCTATCCGCAAAACCTATTTCCCTTACAAAATACTATTCAGGAATCGTAAACATTTATTAGCCTCATAGTTTGGGCCTCACCCGGAAATCCTCATAATAATATTTTCGCCCAACGGACATCAAACCGTAAGAAATGTTTGGAGTTCGTGCTGGAGGCTAGCTGATGTGTTTGTCCAATATAATGGGTCCAATGTTTGCGTGGTGTGATTGATTGCAACTCCCGGCCTTGCGGATCAATATATGTCGGAGTTTGTGATATTAGGAGCCCTCTGTATGTTTACTGCAAAGCTTATTCAGACCTAAAAACATTTCACTAAAAATGTACTTAGAGATTACTTTACATATTTGTTGTGTTAAACGAAATGAGCATATACATATTATGTCAAAATTATACGAATAAAGTGACTGTGACATTTAGGAAACAGATAAATTTTGAATTAAGGAAGAAAACTCTAAACATTAATAACTTACTTTTAAAATATCTTTGTAAAGAAACACCGACGACATTAATGGTTCTATAAATAGTATATTATAAGAATTACCTTGAACGTTAATCCTAGTAGAGGATTAAAATACATTATAGATATAGAAAAATACTACTCAAGTACTGTAGATTTATAAAGTACTTATAATATATTCTCATCATTAGCAATAAGATGGGTAGCTAACTAGGGCAGGAGTGAAAGAAACTATTGAGTTTGAAGTGTTAAAAAAATATTTGCCCTGCCAGAAGCAAACACTTGAGAATCTCTTGAATAATATTAGTTTCGTAAGAGCTAATTGAGGATTATTTTGTCTCTACAAAGTTCACAGTTTATTTTGGCTGCAGTTCTTTATGCCTCTAAGATACAGTGAGTATTTAAATTAAAATTAAAATTTAATTGTTTGTTAGATAAGACATTGTTTGTAATATAAATGTCAGGGACAATTTAGAAATGAACTTGATACATTAAAGTAATTATTTCGCTGTCATGGAGCTTCATTGTTCTAAATAGATGTAGGCTATATTATTTTAAATATATTTAAGAAATAAATTAATATTTATAATCTCATTCATTCTACGTATAATAATAAATCAACGCTTAATATTTGTTTTTCCGAGTATAAAATTTTGTCACTATAGGGATGAAAATTAACAATTGCCAGTTCAATATAACTTCTTTTCCTTACTTTAGCAGTAACGGCGTTTCAAAATATTATTACATTCCAAGCTTCGATCATTTTTTTATTATTCCGCAGAAGTATGCGCCCTTGTTGTAAATGGAAATTCACTCGTTCATTTCACGCACGCGTTATGTCTTACGGTATTTCATATTTGGAAGCCTGCGCAGCTTTAACAATGATGATTGAAGATACGAGCCTGATGCAGATATCTTTGTTTTGGGTAGTATTCTTCGTTTAAAATGTTGTGTATTAATTGAATTTACTAATAATAATTGTTAAGATACTAAGGACGACACTGTGTTTATTGGAATAGTCAAAATAAGAGTGGCGATTATCCTGGCTCTGTCTTTTTTGTATGATAGTTACGTATATAATATGATACCTACACCTACACTACTATAACTACTACTAGAATAATACATTTTTATAAATGAAGTAAGTGCTTTTTAATAGTATACTTTTTATAATACTTGTATAAGTTTCTATATAGTATAGAACGAAATGAGTGACCATTTCGTTCTTAAGGTTACTTGAAAGAACTTGTAATCTAGTATTATTCCGCATTTTGAGCACATAACTTACATAATACGTGTATAACTGCTACTTTTGTATTGGTATAAAATACTAATATTGTAATATTATAACTATGTTATACAATTTCGATTCTCAAAGAATGCGTGTGAGTAAACAATAATATCAGAGTTAAAATCTTAAAATGTTGTAAAATATGATTCCACGAGTCGCTAGTATTAAAAATTTTACGCGGAAATAAAGATTTAAATTGTACTCGACTAATACAAAATAATAAGGGGTTTCGCAATAAATAACGGAATTATGATAATGGGGCTCCATATTTAGTCCTAACGAGAGTCGAACGAGCGGCGTCCGACTTCAACTACTCGTTAGCATGGAATCAAAATATTTATTATGAATTGATTTACATAAACAGCCCACGAAATATACATCTTGAACGCTCCTTGCTCCGATTGTTCTGTCGACGTTTTCTTGTACCTTTTGTTCTTATTCGAATTAGATTGTAAATGTTTTGCCAAATGAATATTGAGCTGTCAAATAAGTCGTCAGATAAGCAGCAGGCGTGTAATTATTTCTTTGAATGTAGCGTTTAAGTCGGTAGAAAGTATTAAATTACATGCTTCGTCCGTCCTAGATTGCTGACGGTTCCGATTTTCACACGATAACTTTTTTCGGAACGACCCACGAATTCCTACGTCTATTGTTTTGAAACAAAAGCTATTACGACAATTTGGTGATTGTCATTGATTCAAAGCAGTGCCTTTTTAAATATCTTACTTAGTTACTCTGTTGAATAATTCAACTTTCAAATTACGACGTTTACCTAACTCATTACATAATTTACACAATTTATCTGAAAGCTTATTCGAATGTTTCGATTACTTAAAAGTATTGCCTTTTATCATATCTATCGAATTTGACAAGATCGCTCTCCGCGTCTGCACTGCTTATATTTATAGGTATATAATTTAACATACCACTGAGATATTACTACGAGTCACCTATAGAAAAGATTTCCTCATGCTGTGATGTACGGATCGCTGCATACAAAAATCAAAATTGATATTTCACGTGTTCAATTGTATATCGATTTAATAGTAAACAGAAGAAATAATAATATTGTCTATTAGACGTTATTGGATAGGTAGGCATATTTGAACTGGTGGGAAGACAATTAGTTATTACAAAAACTTTAAAAATTTGAGTCCAAATTATTAACGACGTAACTTCATCGATTTTGTGAAGAAGCACAAAAATATCTGGAGAAAAGTTCGTTACCGCATTGCCGGTGCGGAGAAGTAGGTGAAAATCTCTTTTAAGGTTAATGAATTCGTGGACTGAGGTGTGAAGTGTCCTTGTGAGTTGCCACTAGATGTATGAAGATTGTCATTAAGACACATTTCTACTTTAGTACGTAAACGTTTCTTACGTACTATTTAATTTAGCATAAGTGGAAACAAGAGTACTTCAGTAGTCTAAGTTAAAGTGAAATAACTTTTGTCGTTATCTTTAACAGCATCTTTACTTTTGAAGTGCTTAGTAGTTTATTATGTTTTATTTTTCTTTGTGCAGATAACCCGTTGGTGTGATTATCTTCTTTGTAATTATTAAATCCACTGCTGGGCTTGTGCACTCTCTTATAATAGGAAGTTCCTGAAACTTCGGCCCCACTCAAAATTTTATACACCTCTGGATATTTTTTTCATCGATCAAGGAAATCGTAATTAATTTCTAACACATTTGGTTTTAAAAAAGCGGATATCTTAAAAAGTAATAAGGGGTATTCTATATGATTGCATTACTCCCATTAAGATAATATACGTACATTATGATCCAGTTAGAGAATTCAAACCATGTGGCCACAGGACATTTTATGGATTGTGACTTCCACGAAACGCCGAGTCGACCAATATGTTTTCATAATTCCCAAGCATCATCTTAGTCGCTGATAGACAGTTGATGTTCTTTGATGTTCTTAATCCAAAAGCAAAATGGAACAAAACAACCTCTTCCTTGTCAGCGGAGGTCTACGCTCAATTTGTCAAACTTGTTTATACAGTTCGAGCACACTTGCAATAACAATCCTTTGTTGACAGTTTTCTTTTGAGAACCCCGTGACAAACTCAAAGGATTCGCGACGGAGCGTGTCCAGTCGGGATGAGAACATCTGTTATATTAAATCAAAACGTCTTCCGTTCGCTAAAAATAGTTTTAATATCTCACAACAACCGCAAACAAACTCTGTTGATAATTTCGTGGGTGGCAACATGATTGTAGTTTATTTCTGAATCAAGAGCCAACGTTATACTCGTCAAGTTCGCAAGTTTGGAATATTTCCTCGGTTGGATAAACTTGTTATTTTAAGGAAGATTAATGCTTGACATTCTAAACTCTCTTAAGACGTTATCATCAAGTAATCTATTCTAAGACCTCGTGGCGCAGTGGTAGACATAATAGCGGTCTCATACGTCGGAAGATCTGGGTTGTATTCGCCATTACGACACATCGAGACAAATTTAGATTAGGAAATTCTTTCCGGGTTGAATTACAAATTTTCAATAATGAAAATTTGTAATTCAACCCGGAATCAATATAAGGAAACGGTATCCATAAGGATACCGTTTCCTTTATATGATACTTTACAGAAAATTTTGTAGTGCATGTATAGACGCGGAACTTCTGAAGTAGAACTACGAATGGAGAAAGCGTTACAATAGAAGCATTTACCTATATTTTTGTTAAAGAATGTATATCCATATACAATATTTCGGAATTCAACAAAAAATATGCTATTAATATAAATGTTTGGTATATGTATCCTCTTGCCTTTTAATTTGCTTTCAAATATACGAGACGCCTAATACGTCAACACATTACAATTAGGTGTTTTATCTCTAAATCAAACAAGTTTGGTAATCTTTTGTTGGACGTTTGATTTATGCTGCAATTAAACAATAGCCGTCGATCTGAGATTAAAAAATTCTAACACCGTATACGGTGAAGGTAAAAGTGGGCCTAATTATCTCACATTATGCAAATTTGGACAATTACACAAAGCAAACAGAAGCTGGGAGGCACCGGGGAATGAAAATTAAAATACAATTAAGGGAAATGTTCGAGCTTTCCCTGCGACCGACACAAGCGTTCATTAATGTGTCGTAAGGCGTGTCATTTCGCCCGCACGCACTGCACACTCGAATAAAGCTGCGTATACACACTGCATACAATTATTCAATTATTTATAATAAAATAGAGTAGTGTTTTTGTACGATAAAACAAAAAACGAATACGTTAAACAAATTATACAATCAATAACATAAAATAATGTGTTTTTGTCCTATTTAGCACGTCCTGGGTCGGTAAGAAGCGCAATTTAAATTAAAACCCGATAGTTACATGTTAGTATGTCGCAGTCCCTTACTTGCATAAACAGCCATAACTATTTTTTTGTCTCGTCAAAATCTTATCTATGGTACATTTCTGAAATCTCTGTTAACTAAAAAAGTTTTTTACGCATTGTGTTATAGCTCAATACATTTTTTTTCACTGAAGGTAGTCAAAGCTAAGGTACAAGTATTAAAATATATATTATAAAATCTCAAAATACTCGCTATTTTTTTATTTTTTTCTTAATGTATGTTAACTAAATTGCATTTGAATATGATAGACCAACTATCTGTCAGAAAAAATAAACAGTGTGTCCCCTTTTATATATCCGCAGTTAACGACAAGACATTAAAAGATACGATTTTTTAAAAACTTTAAAAACAATCGATATCTCAAGAATGGTGACACTTTTATTTAGATATTTTTTAATTATCTGACAGGTCAGCCTCTGAGCTATATAGCCCTCAAGTTTGTCGTGGTACTTACGGGACACCCTGTAGATATATTATTATACTCTTTTATTAGATTCAATTTTCACACAAATTCTTAATAGGGGTTGTGTTGGTTTATTATATTTTTTTTAATTAAGAAAAAAATATCAGCACTTTAATTCACTAACTTATGACGAATTCCATCACACATTAGTTTTTTAAGTAACGAGCAGGGTATGGAACGACAAAACTTTGTAGTCAAATCAAATTATACTGGAATTATTTTTAAATTTAAAGTAAGTATCAACTCGAAAAAGTGGCAAGAATGTTTTGGCAGCACATCTATTGAAAAAAACCGGCCAAGTGCGAGTCGGACTCGCAGGCGAAGGGTTCCGTAGCATTTTATGAGACAGTTTATGTGATATAGCACTTTTTCAAAAATCCAATAACATAACTTTGTAATTCATACAAACACTATGGAAACCAAACTTATGTTGGTAGTTGGAAAACTGGAAAACTTTATTTATTATTTAATGATAATGTTACGGACCCCTTCATCTGCGAGTCCGACTCGCACTTGGCCGGCTTTTTTTAAATTTAAAACTACTGTCGCCGATTTTGATATGTGTGTTGTGAAATTTTAATAAGCCAAAGGATATCCACCATATTTTATTGGAATGTAATAAAACCCAGAGGAGAAAGGATGCATCGATGAAAAGTTTAAAAGTAAGTAAATTGTGTTCAATTCGCTTTTTCGCAGTATTCTGGCAGGGCCAGGATCCGCACATGCAAAACACATTTATGTTTTCATCAATAGGAGAAAAGTGCTTAAGATGACATACTCTTTGATTCAACACAAATATTATATAAAAAAATATATTTAAAAAAATATATATTAAAAAATATATATCCTGTAGAAGCGCCACCTAAGTGCTTTTATGCGGTTCTCTTACTCGTTATTTTTATTTTAGTTTCCTGTACTTTTTTCAATTATTTTACGTTAGATAATGAACATATCTCTTCCCAGTGATATACCTAATAGGAGAAATAAAATATCAGTTATTAAGTAACTCCTACTTAAACGTCTTCTTCTATGCCGACGTAACTACTTTCTTTATAGGTTAAAATAAAACTAATTTTTACGAAAATAAATAGTTAAAGAAGTTTTACATAAACAAAAAACTGTTGTTTGCACACAACACCTTTTAATATTTAATTTCTTTTTTAACATATTAATTCTATTATTGTATTATTTGTTTTTTCTTTTCAGGTAATTATTATTAATAAGTCGACGATTTTATTTTTATAACAGTTTGTTTAATTTACGTTTATACATAATCATACACATTCCACAAGTTAATAAGTAGGTAGGTAAGTACGTACCTACCTACATACTCCCGCGTCCGATTACCAAAATCAAAATCGACGGATATTGATACCGCGTTGTTGTTTTGTTGAAATGTATGCAAGATGTACTCGATACCTTCATGCTGATTTGACTCTTATAGAAGTTTATTACAGTGACTAATTTCGGGTGAAGGGGTGGCGGCAAGTTGGAGTGACTTGCAGAGGCGCGGTGGTCCACAATAATCGCCGACCACTAGCTACGATTTTGGTCACAGGGCAGACAAATATTAGACATGGATCGAGTTTAAATTTATAGTTAAATATCGCGGTAATACAAATTATTTTTACGAAAAATTCGAATCGAGTGTACAGGGAAAACTTGTGTGCTACTACCGAGAATAAAAATTATCTTTTACCTATAATACATGTTAGTAAAAGTTAACGTAATTGTAAATATGAATATAAATTAGTAAGAAGAATTGTATACATTGCGTATGTAAAACGACTCTATCAAATTTACATTTCATACATACATAGAGTTAATTGGGATGATAACTATTAACTGGGAGCCTCCTCTCCTCTGTGCAGCGGTCTATGGCGCGAGCGTGGCTGGCGACATGAAAGGCTGTATCACCGGAATGATATATGGCCAGGCTATGACGCGCGCTTTGATGCCATGTCAATATCTGTTAGGCTCCGATGGACGCATCGACGGACACGCGCTCCGCATTAAATATATGGATGTGGTTATAACATTTTATACTGTACCTTCCTTATAATATATTATATCCTTAAAATCTCTTTAGAGGTAAAAGGTAGTCTACAAAGTTCTCTACCGAATCTAAGTCTCGCCAAATACTTTTCTATTTTATGTACTTATGAGTAGCTACGAAGGCAGTCCTTTTAATATGTACATATAGTCATATACCTACTTAAAATCAAAATCAACATGTTTTATTCAAAGATGATTTAGAAAATGTTTTTAGAATATTAGTAACCTAGCACCGCTTTGCAAGGACAATTGTCACTGGCGACTTAAAATCAGCTTTAAGCTTAAATGGAATATTTGAATTTAGAACATATTATGTGAACCCTTAGAACACAGTAGTGTCCAACTGATACAGTATATAACTGAACAAAAGTTTGAAATATGCCCTGCTTCATATACATTTATTGGTCAATTCCAAGTACACCAGTCCGTGAATTATTGTCATGTGTTTTAGCGAGTAACTTATGTGTTAGTTTAAAATACCACCTCCATTCTTCAACAACACAAATGTCGGTGTGAGGTCAAAGAGCGGCATTCCAGCTCTGGAGGGGGCACGGTCAGCTCCACGAGTTTTTCCAATCAGCTGTTGCACTCCAAAGCATATTTGTGCTCTGTAGTGTACGAAAATGTATGTTTTTGTTGAATAAGAGTAATATTTTTTCGCTTTTCGCCATTTCTGACTAACCCCTAAAGGACAGGACTGAGATGATTCCAGTTGTATCGCTGCCTCTGGATTAAACACCGATTAAAGCCCAAAACACGGCAGCTGAGCACCGCCGCTATAAAACAGAAATACCTGTGGCGGTGGTGGTTAATGCATCTACGGCGTAGTTCTATTGTCTTTGCACGCATTTAAAGTGAGTGCTCAAAAAGTTGTTGTTAACGTTTAAGAACTTAAGCTGATTAGTAAGTAATTATCAATCGGTTGAGGGTGTATTCGGGCGGCACGTGCCGACACGCCACCGACACGCGTGCGACACGACCACGAGGGGGACGTCGTTCAGCGGCGATAGCTTCCTTCCTACACGTTTAAACGCGTTATAACACCCCAATAGCTCCCCTAGGACACTACATTATTTCACTACGACTAAGTAGACTCTTTTTGTTGCCGGAGTTCATTCGTTATTGGTAACTATCTATGTATATTTTATCAGGCAGCCAAATTCTTTGTGGGGATTGTATAACGACTACAATAAAATTTCAGATCTATTAGATACATAGATCATGGAACAAATAGTAATTAGTCGCATAGAATTTTAATATAATACCAATTAACACTTTTATAAAGAATATTAGATACATGTATGTGCAATACTAATCAGTGGCACATAAATGCTTTCTTAAAAAAATATGCAAGTGTGAGTCGAACTCGCACAGGGAGAATTCCGTATGACCAAATATGTATCTGTAGACGGCACAGAAAACCTCTATTGATAGTACTAGAAGGTACTCTACTCATCGGCCTACGTACTGAAAGTCAAGTGGCCACGAAACTGCTGTGCGGCTAACACCCTAGTACCTAAAGTCGAGCGCATCTCGAGATATTATAAATATACGTTTCGGCAATACCAAAGAGCTCGACCGATTTCTGATCGAAACTGAAACTTTCGCCAATTTTTTTTTGTAGGTAAAACTTGGCCGAACCCGAAACTTCGGTCGGTCAATAATAAAAAAATCGTGAACTTTTGGATGCATTGTGTAATGTGTGTGTAAATTCTGACAACATTAATATATTTTCATAGACAAATATAAGCAAACGTAGCAAACTACGGCTACCATGAAGTTGTACGGGGAGTCTCCACGGGGGGTGAGAGTTTCGGTATTTTGTTAGAGCCCGTGCCCGTATGGCGGTGTTTGCTCCCGCAAATATTGTTGCGATCGACGTCCCTCGGGTGGATCTGCTTATGGAGCTACTCATATCTGTATTAACACAATAGGTACCTAAAACAGAAACTGTTAGAAATAACTTTTGCATATAGGTAGTTCCTACGTCTATGTTATATGTATATAGTAATTTGTATCTAACTATTATGTTATGGAATTATCTATAATTTAGGTGATTTTGAGGGTAATGGGTATTTTCTGTTTGTAATAATCAATATGACGGTGTAATGGTTTTAATCTTAATAGGTAACAATATCTATCACCCAGTAAAACATAAAACACATAGAAATTAAATGTGTTAGGTTACTTAGGAATTATAATGTTAGTTTCTCTATAGTTTTTACACGTTATTTTGTTTTGGAATGATGTTATAGGTGGTACGATGTACCAAAAATTTTCCTTCTGTCTACTCCTATATTCTCTCTTGTCTCCTATCTACTCCTTGTTATTGTAACGTCACCTAGAAACTCGCACAGTAGGCAGCGTACTTATAGATTAAATAGGTACTTGTATAAAAAAGGAAATCTCAGTGGCATAGAGTTCAATCCGTTAATTGTTCAAAACAAAGACTAACCTCGTAATTATAGACCGCACCCCAATGCTTTGGTACACTCTCAATGACTGACAAGAAGTAGCTTCTAGCTGCCAAGTGGGTGCTCGGCATAAGCTGTAAATTCGGGATTACGAGTTACTAGCAATTACACGACATTTCTGTCACAAGTTGGTGGCTTCGGCGCAGGCTGAGCAATCGCGCGGCCGCGGCTCGAACGCTCCATCGCTCGTAATTATATATGTTGCACACGTCACTCCACACTCGGCCACCATGGACTTACGTTCTTGATCACTGTTGATTGCGCAAATAGTTGCAGTAGTAGTTAATATGATTTTGTCAGTAAAACATTTATATTTTCTGTATTTGCATCTTTAGACATCGTATGTGTCATTCACAAGTGGGTAAAAGTATCACAGGCTAATATTACACAATGATAGTTTTAATTTATTTGTGTATTTTTGTGGCAATATTTTTACACATATTAGATCTAGCGATGATGGCCTAATGATTGAATCACGGTCTCTCAATCGATTCTTCTACTTATTCTTAGAGGAGACCCCTGCCGCGTGGAAGAGTAATGGGTTGACGATTCTGAAGGTGGTGGTAATAATTTGGTCCGCTACATCTATTTCTAGTGCGCAGCACATCTTGCGATCGGTACAAGTGTGTAGATACCAACTGAGTTCCACGCGACTCGACCATCTTAGTCTTCAATCAGAGTTGGTCATTTCCATTTGTTATAAGGTGGACTGCATGTCTGTTTGTTATTTAAATGTTATAAAAAACCCTAAATAGGACTGAGGTTTCTAACATTTGAGGTCAATCACTAATGCCTTGCTCTTGAGAGTTAAGTTTCAATGTCAATGTAATTGTAATAATTTAACTAAATAAATATTCCATGATATTTGTCCTAAAAAACATTCAAGTATCAAAATCCGCTACGCAAATCTTTTCGCATTGACAGCGAGCGGTGATTACACAGGTCTAATTCGATAAATAGGGCCTCCCCTCGCCCTTGCCTCGCACAGTTAACTGAGTTTATTACTTGATTGCACCGCTTGTGCGATCGTACTGCCGACTCCGCTGAGTTTCCACTCTGCAAACTAGAAACCCTATTGATGACGACGCAAATGAGCCGGGGGGCCGCGAGCTGGACTGCATGGTGACCACTGACTAGCGCCGCCACGCCGGTCACACGACCTAGATAACACTGAATTAGCGAATGAGTATGCAGCAAACCTAATATGTAATCAGCTCCAAATACGTCTCACATAAATTGCAAAGTTTCATTGTTACGTTACGTTATCACGCAGTATCGCCTCCACTGATCACATCATGTTCAAAAGCATAATAACTGATTTGTCTGCTTTTCGTAGGTATAGTGCAGCGGTGGCGACAATCGCAGCAGTATCACGCACACGGAATTTAAATTTACACTATTAATTTAAAATTGTCTTAAATATTATCTATAACGATTGCACACTTTCAGTTGTAATTCTCCGTTGAGAGGTTTTGAGGGTGCTATAAACCGATAATTTCGATGCTCTCGATAAAAATATCGATAGTCTAGCTATCGGCTATAAATAGACAATCCATCGGAAATTCTTTATAGATTTCTTTTTTATAGAAGTTGCAAACGAGCATGTGGTCCATTCAGTGGTAAGTGGCTACCGCCACCTATGAACATCTATATATAATCAACCTGAGATAAGATTAAAGTTCTATTTAAGGTCGCCAACATGTAATTATGTCTTTTACCAAACCCTTCAAACCAGATCACAGCAGTGATTAACACCGTTGTTATTATTTATTTGAGTTTGAAGATGGTAGAACCCTTTGTAGTTCGACTTCGGCGGCACCACCGCCACACTTATTTCTGCCTAACAACAGCAGTGTTAAGCGCTGCTGTCTTCTGGTTTGAAGGGTG